>JAGVSQ010001458.1:0-29242 GCA_022683975.1 Rhyacophila evoluta | reverse complement strand
CAATTACTCAACCTAATAGGCAACCAGTCCTGCATTTTTGGATTTTTAAAAATCCGACAGATAGGGGATTCGAACCCGCATTCCCCGGATCTTTAGGCGCGCACGCTACCAACAACGCTACCGTCTTAAAATAGCATAGCTTTAATGTAATAAACTATTTCAAATATACAGTAATTTGCAAATAAATTGGGTTTTATATTTTGAAGTCATATGTGTATTTAATATAAAGTATAATATAAAGTGTATTTAAAATTCTGAACTATATCAATCAATATTATCATTATGCTATTAATTGGATTGATATCAAGAGTGGCAATTGAGTGAAAATCATGCACAGTTCGATATTGGCGGCTACTTTTTAAATCCCAAAAACAAAAAAAAAACAATATTTTGTTAGCATATAGATGCCTGAATTCTTAATGAGTTATAAAAATGGTCGAAATATATTCTTATAAAAGGTCATCATAAGTTTTTACATTGCGAAAATATGTTTATTTTATTATCGTAGTAAGCATCGTGATGCTTTTAACCAGGCATGGAATGTGAGAAGAGATGATGTGTGAGAGTTCTTTACAAAAAATAAATTACAAACATTTTAAACATAAATGTTATGTATAATATATGATTATTATCTAATCCCATATATATTTTTAATATAATTATACACATTAAGTATAATATATTTTACAAACTTCAAGAAAGTACATTCTATAAGTTGTCATTTGAATTGTTTACACTTTATCTAAATATTTTCCCTTACATATTTAATAGTTCTAATACTATCACTATTTAAAATTTAGTTTTAATAATTACGTTATAGCTGAGAAGCTAATGATTTTTTTATCATAATACAAAACAATTATTATTAGGAACCAAAATCAAAAAAGTCAAATATAGAAATATTTTATCAAATAAAATGCTGAATATAATCGTTGATGAATATTTTCAGCTTTTTGTTACTTTTCACGAGCTTTTATTAGCGTTCCTCCAGTCATTACCGAGTTGCACATGAAACTGACATCAAAGCAAACTATAAAAGCGGAAAACTCGACAAAACCGTTGACAACCATGAAACCGCCATTGAGATAACAACTTGTAATATTTTTTCTTGTGGAAATCGCATAGCAAATAGGCTTCCGGTTCGGCCCGGAAGGGCGAAGAGAGACGATAATAAAAATATATCTAGATCATGCGCATTCCCCGTTATAAATTGCCTCGTCAGTTCCGGTCGAGGTCCTATTAAATGAGCCATTTTGACCCAGTGACGTATCCAAATAATGATCATTGTTTAACAAGACGCCTTCTTACTTTAAAATAATACAACTTACCCCTCTCTGTACTCGATATCTATAACTAAAGCGAGTCAGTTAAATGGTTACTATTTTATAAATTCATAGAATAAATATAATGTAATTTACTCTCTTCGTATTTCACTCTCTTCAAATATTTAAGCTTTCTAATAAATAAAAAGGAGTAAATAATTTTGGACACTGTGGGTTCAATCATTCTACAAAACTTTAAACTTACAGAAAGAATATAACACTAACGACTGAAAGCTTGCTTTTTCGTTCATTCTATTGTATTATAGTGTAGGATATTATCATCAATGAGCTGATTAAATATTTACCTTGGTTATACTGAATGGTATTTTTACATTTTATTTTTTCTACGGCATTTATAATTTCATATTTAAATTTTTTTTATACCATTATCGATCCGATTGTGGAGCAACAGTGTGAAAATGACTACTCAGTAAATATAATGGGTGAAATGGATACACCTATCTGCATTGTTGTCATTTAAAAAATTAACGTAGGATTTATAATAATTTAATTAGTAATTGAAAAATAATTCAAAAAAATTTACGCCACTGATAAGACAACGTTAAGGTTTGTCGTGTTTTTATCCACTTTGATAAATTCGGCTCACCAATATTACGGGCGTATTAAGTAAACATACTACAAAAATCACCGCTGACACAAGGATTATGCCTCAAATTTATCATTGGTTAAAAACAGGTTTTTTTTCAATCGTGTTTAGTGTATTAAATATTATTTCATACAATTTATTCCAAATTCTCCTTCTGTCTTATACCATTTCCGATTCCAAAGTGGACCATATGGATCTACACCGTGTGAAGATACCCACTCCGAAAGTGGAGTAAATGGATTTCCGCAATGTGAAAACGTCTCAACAGATTATTTTTTCACGAGAATTGTTTTCAGACTTTTTCTCAGCCCAATGGGCATTGAGTCCTGTATTTTTAGGTTTTTGAAATCCAACAGATGGGGGATTAAACCCGCATTCCCCGAATTGCTAGGCGCGCACGCTATCAACTACGCTAACCGGGGAGACAAATTTACCTGGCTGAAAAAAACCATAATAAACATAAAATTTAGTATTAAAATTCAATGTATATTATATTTTTCATTATTTTACCCTCTTTGATTTTATATTATAGTTAATTTGAAACAAATTTAGACTTTATTGATACAAAATCGTTTATTGTAAAATTTCGAACTGTGTTAATTACCATTTTGAAAATAAATTAATATTTTCGTTTTGATTAATAATTATCACGCCTTATTTCTATATATTACGGAATATAATAAATTAAATAATTTGCTTTGAATCTACTGTTTGAGTGAAGGGTAGGGTTGATGTATTTTATCAAATTTATGATTTTGTAAGGTAGAATTGTTTTGTTCTTATAAACCATATCTACTCCGAAAGCAAAGCACACTAATTTTAACTGCGTCCGCAAACATTTTACTGAAATATTTCTTTTAATGCCTTTCAATTTTTATTCTTTCTACCCGTATAATTATGTCCATCCATAAAATGCTGGATGTTTGTTTAAATTGAAGTTGTTAAAGACATTAATTTTTTTTACCGTCTATTTCACTTACAATTATCAAAATATCATTTTGTTTCTTTCTCTCAATCAATTTATATCATGTTGTTAACGCACTATTGCATGCCAAACAGTGGTATAGATCTCAAAAATACATAAATGTACACTCCGAAAATTCAGTTTATGAATATCTACAGTGTGAAAGTTTATTGTTGCTATAGGAATGGTTTGTCGAAATATCCAACTGTCAAATATGCAGAAGATGAAAAACCGTGAATAGTATAAATACAATATGTAAATGTATAAAAGTATGCGAGTTAAAGAAGAAGAATGTAGTTAAAGTATATTATATTTTATAAACCATCCTCTTCTTTCTTCTTCTTCCATATCCACTCCTTGAGAGCAGTATATGGATACCATATGCTGCCTATAAGAATCTCTGTCGCCCGCCAGTATTCTTGCGTCCTCCTGCAAGTCATACCTGCAACCCGTAACTACGCCGAATACATTCTTAATATAGTATTTAGTGAGACTTAAAAATTGTTTAACGTCGTAAGAATAAAAATAAGAATTGAGTCCACTACAATTAATTCATAAGCTTTAATTAAAGGTTTATAAAAATGAACTTAAATACTATTAAAATGATTAAATTATAACTTAATATAATTATACGAGTATAATTCAGTTAGTGTAGGAAAATATAGAAATTCTTCACTGGTTACATGAGTTTATTATGGTTAAATCAATTTGCGTGGTCTTATCCTATTAGCAAACACAAAATGTTCCATGTCTCTGAAATTCTCGTTGAAATATATGTCGCAAAATTGCCCTAGGATTCGAATTATTATTCTACGAACAGATCTTGTTTGTGGTAATTTCTTGAACGTATTTACATAGATGCCGTAAATCGTCTGTCGTGGTTCAAATACTGTACAATATTTTTAACACATATAAATGAATAAATAATTGCTGTTATTCTATTACACATATATCACTGTCTTATGTAACAAAACAGTTTCTTTAGGTATTTTATAGCCTTCCTAAATATTTTTGATTTATGATGTTTCACCCTCTTAATCATTTTTCAAGCATCCGTATGGATCCATAATATTTCAGAATTCATTTTTTAACATTGGGCTGTTTTTATACGTGCAACGCGTGTATTGTACGTTGAAAAAAATACATTAAATACCCAAACAAACCCATCGCAAATATATATATCAAAACCATTTGTATACCTTACAATAAAATATTTTATTCAGTGAATAAAAATACTCAACAATTTATGATAAATATAATGCAGTATTTAAAGGAAAGTTACATTATTAATTCTTGAATCCATTTAGTGAACGTGCATCTATGCATATATGATAATCAAATAGGCTACGAGTTTGTTACATAAATATCAAAATATGTGATACACTTAATTCTCGAGCTCCAGACTATTAGCACCAATCCCGTTGATATAGCGTTCATTTAAATTGTGTATATTTAATTAGATATATTGATGGATTTTTTTTTATAAATTTCCGTTAAGACTAGACGACTAAGTTGATGCAGCAAAATCCTGCCAAAGACTGGTTATATTTGATGAGTTTAGAGTCATTATACTTTATATACATTAATATATGTTTTATTATCATCGGTATATTGGTAGACACCGAAATTCATTCTATTTGTGATTATCTATTAGAAATAATAAAATACTACATATTTATTATGCTTAGTTATATTAACGATAACTCATAGCAAAATCGTCAACAGGCGGTCTTAAATAACAACTATTTGACACGTAGTTGCTAATTAAGTTGTATGTTTATGTATTATTAAAAAATAGTGTATAATATATAATCCTATCAATGATTGATATTACTATTGACACGCTCACTTCTTAGGAGAAGCAGGTTTCAGAACCAGTCGTGCTTGTAGTTTTTATTTTACTTAAAAATATCATGTACGGTGCAATGCCAACTAAAAAGGCAATGAACAATGCAAATCTTCTTTGAAAAATATCGGTGTCATTGCAACAACCGAAGCGAGACTTTCCACCATTATTTTGCACGCTTTTCACTACGAAAGATCTTTTCTCATATCACGTGATATTTTTACATTATGGCATTTATTAATTCTAAAAGATATTTTCGGACCAAAAAGATATTATGTATTTTTTTAACTTTAAGTCGTACAACAAATCTTATAAAAAACGTACTTTATCAAATGCTACTTCTCACCTCTACAAGATATCAAAAAAAGTCTTAAAATTCTGCTTAAAATTTTGGATACTTGTAATCACGTGACTTTAATTTTACTTCTTTAATTTAAGGAATCCAAAACAAGAGTAATGTAGCTTTACTTTAATCTGATGAATGCTGTCATTAATTGTGGTTAAGACTTACTCTATGCTATTTTAAAATAACGAAACATAAGTATACAATTTTAATTATAGTATTTTATATTTTATAAAAATATAATTTAAAATATGACAGCAAACCAATTAATATTAAATTACCCTGCTTCAATCGATGTACGCGTCAATTTGTGAATTTCTGATTTAATGTTTTTTTTGTGAGAGAAGTAAGCAAACAACACACATACGGGAATCGAAATTTAATGAAACATTTCAACAAGATGAAATTACAGACTATGTTCAAATATTTTTTAGAAACAACATGCTAGTATATACTGATTTAAATAAAAAAAAAATAGCAAGAATTATTGTAAACCAAATAATTATGAAACTGGGCAAATTGGATTTTAAAGTGGCTTCAGTATTAAAAACCAAAATGTAACATTATTTATATTATTTTTCTCCAAAGTATTTAGTTTACCTTCTAACAAATGTTATTCAAGTCAGTTATTTTATATGGGTGTGTTATTTCATTGTAATAAAAAATACCTACTGAATTATATTGTTAACTGAAAAAATGCCTGCGATCAGTGAGAATCAAGTCCCTCCCCTATTGGCCGTCCTATAAATTATTATATCCCATTGCTTTCCAGTGAGCCAAAATCATTTGTCTCAGTTCAGGCTTTAATGTTTCAGTCTTTGCGAGGAAAAAGTCGATAAAAGAATACTCACGGATATTTATTTTCCACTCGTACTTGTATGTAGTGGCGAATTTTCCCGATTTATCTCTCGACAGTTATTAATTTTTTTATCTGATCTGCTAACATTAATGCTTTCTACGACCTTTTAGTTTTCTTTTTCGGAAAACTCAATTTTGAGAATGTTCTTCAAGTCTACGAAAGACTTTTTTTGCGAGGCTATATTTTTATTTGTAACTTTATTTGTACGATTTATCCATTAAATATTTTTACCTATTTCATAATATTTAGATAATATTATAATTACAGAGCTTTTAAGCAATTTATGCTACGTCTTTAAAAAATAATGAAAGGAAAAATAGAGTATAGAGTATAATATAATAATTGAATTTAAACAATAGTATTGCTGTCCTCTTCATAAGCCGTATGCCATGGCGTAATAAGCGTCAGGCGCTTTTCAAAGTACCAGAAACACTTTAAGACGTTGGTTTGCTTCCATCAAAGTGGGCATGATTCATGCTCCAACTAAGTTTGGTTGATATTTGCCTTACTGATATAAAACATTTTGTTGGCTGCAGAGTATAAACTATACTTTGTACAATCCGAGACAAAATGCTTAGCAGGTCTAATAAATATTCGAGCCGACTTGAAAAACTCTTCCCTTTTAATTAACATATAGAGGTACTCCCAGAGAATGTGATTAGCATCCTGCAATTCACCGAATAAGAAAGTATGAGATTCTGACTAATCTGACAAAGTTGGGAAGCAAAATCACTTCAGCCGCTTTATAACTAGGAAGTCTAATGCATTATGGCTATCTCCAAATGCCACTTTAAACTTTGATAGAAAAAATGTGTTTGTTTGTCCTTAGGGAAGTGTTCCACCGTTTCTGCCAGGCACGTATCATAGCGTTGTATGCTAAGGATTACACTACAGCTATCTAGGCACAACGTTCGATTGAGTTAATACCTAGTAGCAATGGAAAAATATATGCATATATTAGTTTATCAAATCATTGTACATGCATCAATGCATTGTTATTATACCAACCTTCTAGAGTGCCGTTTCATGATACAAGAAAATTCAACTTTGTCAATTAAAATTTTGAGGTGCATCAAAATACAGTTTCGATTTATTTTATTAAATTTGACATACACATATAATTAATTCAAGATATTAGTTACTACGATACGAGTAAATGTTTATTATTTTACAAATATGCATAAGCTCAATAAGTATTAAGCTTCCTGAAATCAAAACTAAAAAGTTTTCCGTTAAAAATCAATGAATTTGTTGTAAAATTTAATTTTGTAAAAATTTCTTACTGGTCTATCAATATTCTATGAATATTTCTAAAACTTAATTAATTTTTCATAATTACAAAAAAATGAATCAAAAGAGTGCTACGTATTTCCTGAACACCAAATTTTGTTTCTCAAACTTAAGAAAGTAGATCAATATGCTTCCCCCAAGACAAAGCCCCAAGAACTTTGCAAGGCAAAGTTTTCTTAATAGATTTTGCCAAGAAGATAAGTTGTCGGTAACTTGTCTATTATTTTTGATTTCCATACTTGAGATAGAAATGCAAATAAGAAATGTGTAAGTTTTAATTTACCTGCAGGGCGCAAGCGGCCATCGGTGATTTAAAAATAAAAGTCTGTGAAACTTTTATATGGTTGGATGAATTTATAATTATCATAAGCACAATGTAAAATTTTCAAATTACTGAGTTGCATACAATCTTTATGTATACGATTTCAAAGCTTATGATATATGTATTTTAAAGATTGTGTCAATTGATGTTTTTATATTAAAGTTTTTTCAATCACAGCATATCCAGGTATCTCCCTGGTATCCTCTGGTATAGTAGAGACTAGTAATCCAAGGAATTTGGGTTTGATTCCCACATCTGTCGGAATTTAAAAAATTTATAATGCAGGAATGAATGCCAATTGGTTTGAGCAACTGTCTAACATTTGCACGAAATTTCATCATTTTTGATCAATCATTTTTGTTAAAAAATAGCCTGCCAAGATATTATAACATTACTGAGATCCATATACTTTCCTTTCGGAGTTTAGAAATGTATACTCCATTCTGTGAGCGAACATGGAATATATGTATATTTCCAAAAACTTAATTTCAGTCAATTTCTTGAGATATTTTTGTATTTTAAAAACGAGTGTTACGTAATTATTGTGAACACTTGGAATGCTTAGCAACAGAATAGAAATAAAATTGATTTCGTATATGTTTACGTATTGTATTATAATAGACGTATAGTGAATATCAAATTTCCTGTGAAAGCGCTTATTTTACTGCTGAAAACATTGCCTTTTATTTTATAATAGTGTATCCGATAGTGTTAAGAACTGTGTTGGGAGCTATATTATAATTGATGCGTTTCAAATTTTTTGTTGAATATTCTATTAAGTCTATATTCATTTTATTTCAAAAACACCATTATATTATACATTGAAAAAACAGGAACGAATTTGTTAATGGATGAATAAATTTTGTAAAAATAATACCTATTTTCTCTTCCATTACAGACCACTTCTTTACTCTGGTGTATACTGTGACGCAAAGAACGTATTATAGAATTAATATTCCATGACCTTAATTGTTCGAGACTACTGAATTTGTGATCATTATTTTAACTAAGTAGTATAAAAATTATGCTTCGTCTATAAGACACCTTTTATCACAGTATACAATATTGCATTTTTACAAATAATACCACGTAAATGAGGATTATAAAACTTTAGAAAAAAACTTTATCTTATCGAAAGATGAGTTATATTTAACATATAAATAAAATACATATTTTCATCTCTAGATAGATTAATTATACGCAGGCGTTAAAAATAAGAACATCCCTATAGTCAAAAACGTAACATACATTTTCGTGGATTTTAAACAATATTAATAAAGTAAGCAATAAAACGCAAGTTAAAAATACACGAATATTTAGACAAACAAATGAGGTTTTCAATGAACTACAATAGTTAAAATTACTACCGAGGCTAATAGATACCAAGCATTTACGACAATTTACATTTAAATGGTGTGAGCTTGGAAAGAGTGTTGAAAAATCGATTTCTTATTATCCGACTCATTTTAGTATTGGAGAATTATATATAACGATTTTTCTTTGTGCGAATGTTATTTTCAATTTCATTGATATGGAGTACGCTTTCATATTATCGCGTTGAATTGTTTTTTCCTGATATCAATAGCGTTTTTTGTCTGATACCTATTTCCGATATAAATATTTACGAGAATCCGTGTAGTGGTTTTGTTTTTGTTCTACGGTAGCATTCAAAGTAATTCAAGTAAAAAAAAGAAAAATTTTCTCTTTGATCGTAAGCCCGGATATCGGGTAGCCTGTATGAAAAAAATATCTTTCCCTGACTTTTTCATTTAGACTGTATATACGGTCGTATGCACCGCTGACTATAAAAAGATCATTTCTTATCTTTCACAAAACGTGATTATTTATTATTTTGTAAATAAAATATCATCTAAATCAGGAAAATCATACGACTCTTTATTCTAATTTCGTACCAAAAATGTACTTATTTAGTATCATAGTATTATATGACATTTATTTCACCATAAGTATATCAAATTAATTCTACTTGAATTGTTACCTACTTTAAATTAATTGCAGTTGTTTCTTATAAACTTGATTATTAGTGTTATTATTTAATTAAATGTTGACTTACGTGTGAATCAATGTATTGAGAATAATATGGTAGTATATTCCGAGTTAAAATTTTGACATCTTCTGCGCATCTACGTCACTTGTATGGTGAATTAATTTTGTTATGCTATATATCATTTGGTACTATTATGTACTCAACTTATATGCATTTCATTTGCAATGAAGATTTATATATAAATAAATGAAAACAGTAATTTAAGGCAATAAATGGATTTATTTATTTAGTTTAGTTCAATTGTTGTTTTTGATCCCGAACCCGATATATTTAAACTTGGCACCGCATCAAATTTAAGCTTTTTGCTGTTAGCTGGCGAATAATTTAATAATTCGTGTTTTAAAGTACGAACATAATCATCAGCAGTAAAATGCTTATTACATATAAATGATGTTTCTGTTTTAAATTTATCTTTTCATCTGGTCTTTACAAAATTTTCCTCGTTTGGAAAACAAAAGAATTTCACTAATTCCCGGGTACTTTCATTATTGTTTCTTTTTAATCTTTTATCATTGTTGCTATTACACCAATAAACCGCACATATAACCATTTTCACGAATATTTATTCACTTTTTTATATTATATGTACATTTATAATTTATCTATTGTTGTTCTCAACTCAATTTACGTATGAAAACCATAGAGTTAAAATCTTACCATACACATGACGTCATTCCCTGAGAACGAGACAGTATGCTACATGCGCAATATATTATCATGTTACTCTATATACCTTGCATATGAACCTTGTCAATTTTAGTGTTGATTTTAGATAAATAACTCCTTTATTAATAATCACGTAACTTTAATTAAAAAATAATCTAACGTTCAATACAAAAAAATAACTATAATATGATATTTTGTTGTATATAGTATAATACAATAAAAAATCTCTTTTCATTAAACTAAAACAAAATTAATATTTGATAATTGTTTCGGCTTTAAAACGATTGGATATTTTTAATTAAAAAGAGTGTCGTTAACCAAAAAACATTTATATTGCCTTTCTACCTTCCCGGAAATATATTTTCCGAATAAAATTTTCACATGAATAATATTTTACTGTCAAAGAAATATAAATATAAATAAGTAATTGTTTCTTAGCTTTGCTTAGTACTTAATGACGATAAAAACTTAAAACATACATTTATATCGGAATCGTACATATCTTATTATATTTTGCAATATTAATACATTTTGTTTACATATTTTTTATGCCACGTTTGCTCCTAACGTGTAGTTAATGGATCCTAAGTATACGGATCTACACAGTATGAAGATATTCACTTCGATAGAAGAGTATATGGATCTTCGTAATGTGAAGACGTCTTGGCCGATTATTTATGACGAGAACTGTTTGTCATGTGACTACTCAACCCTATGGGCATCCATCCAGTACTGCATTTTCGGATTTTTAAATTCCGATAGTTGAGGAATCGAACCTACATTCCCCGGATTCTACTACCCCAATACCAACTACGCTACCAGAGAAACATATTTATATACTGATACATTGGCTTTCACTTACTCCTGACGTGATTATGTATCTTTCACTAAGAAAAACTTATTCCGAATATTTTTCATCATAATATTGGTACTAGTTAATAATTCAACCAATTAAGAATCCAGTACTATGTGATTATTTAAAAAAATCTATAGTAGCTGTGAGATTAGAACGCACAACACTTGCTGCTGAAGTGCGCATACTTACTTATTTTTTGACTACAGGAAGAGACAAAAATATAATTTAAAAAAATATGTACACATTTCAATATTATGAGTGACTTAACACTGTTTTTTTAATACTTATTTAGATAATATATTCTGTATATTAATTTTACGGTAAATTTTTTTCCGGTATCTTTTTAGAAGTAGTCCGCAAAAGCCGAGACCAAAAGTTAATCGAAAAATAAAATAAACATGGAAAACTACATGCGATTATGAAATTTTATTTGCACCTCATTTCAAATTCGCAGCGAAAACTTTTTGTGTGTACTAACAACTGGAAAAAATATTTGATGAAAAACTTCAGCGGAGCTCACACGTGGTGAAAATAATTAAAATGGCTACCAACAGCATGAGTGGTAATTGATGTTTATTGTGAAAGCACGTACATACAATATATTTGCGTACTTTAAATGAAAAGCATAAGTTCTGCAATTCCAAAAATGTTCACTGTTTTATTCTACGACAAAGGTGAAAAGTTTAAAACGATTTCGTGGTATTTTATTCCTGCATTTTAAAGCAAAACATTTTTATTCGACTATTGTTTGTTTTGCATAAATTATAGCTTCCTTAATAATACTTCCGTTTTTCATAAAATAATTTGATTATTTGTGGGATTTTGATTTTGTAGTTAGATGTCATTAACTTTTACCAATTAATATAGTAGAAATACATTTGTTATATTTCTACTATTTGTACTTGACTCCCTACTTTGAATTTTCAATATTTTATACACTAAATAATTATCACTTTAATTATAATATACAATGATTTTCTCAGTGTTTATTAATAGGTTTTTCACTTATTATATAGTATTATTATCTCAGCCGATTTTTGACTTGTGAGTGAAATTTTGAACTGTATTAGAAAATAAAATGCCTAGCGTACAATTAACATGGTCGTATAAATGCATGCAATATAAGATAAATCAAAGAATTGATAAACTCAAGAATAAGTCAGATATCTTTACAGTTAATATAAAATATAACTCTTTACATTATTCATAAAAACAGTTTTCTTTCAGTAGGTATTATATTTATCACGGTGAAAAATGATTGAATGGCTTTTTTACGTGGATAATTAGTATTCTATTATGTATAGGTAGCGGGGGGTAGCTCCCCGGTAGCGTAGTTGGTAGCACACGTGCCTAGTGATCCGGGGAATGCGGGCTCAAATCCCCATCTGTTGTCGGATTTTAAAAAATCCGAAAATGCAGGACTGGTTGCCCATTGGGTTGAGTAATTGTCTGACAAACAATTCTCGTGAAATTCTCGTCAAGTCGTCTTCACATTGTGAAGATCCATATACTCCTTTTTCAGAGTGGATATCT
Organism: Rhyacophila evoluta; assembly: GCA_022683975.1. Taxonomy (NCBI): domain Eukaryota; kingdom Metazoa; phylum Arthropoda; class Insecta; order Trichoptera; family Rhyacophilidae; genus Rhyacophila; species Rhyacophila evoluta. Next base: position 16,566 of record JAGVSQ010001458.1, on the reverse strand, counting down.
TCACTAATTTCTCTAAAGTATCTTTCCGTGCTTTAAGAAGTTTTGAGTTAAAAATCTAATATAATGATGCAACTTATATTTAAAACATACAATCTCGTTTGCGTCAAATGATTATCCCATTACTGCTAGTACGACCGGAAAAAAAGATAACCAAATATTTGGTACTGATGGAAAAGGTACCAAATGCTTCATGCGGAAATAACTCGAGTACAACAAGAAAATCATTCAAGGAGAGAATCTCGAAAATTCACTGTACATATTATGACATATATATTTGTCGAGAATACGCGCAATTCAATTGTGAATGCTACACTGAAGGGGTCACACCTTTGCTATAAAATGAGTTGATAATGATTATACATATACACTCTACCTTAATTTGAATATAATGGAATTGAGTGGCGCAAAAAAAGCTGTCTTTAAAATTGTTTAATCTTTAATAATATACGTACGTAATCTGCATTGTCTACATAATTTAAAAATTAACTTTGTAATTCTGATAATTACAGAACGCTTAAAAATAGTATAATTTATTACAAAAATGGTAAAACCATCGGCAATATATTTCGTAAAATGTATAATAAAATTAGTATCGTGCAGCCATGTACTACATACTTTGCTAAGTACGAAGCAATATCACGTTAGCCACGCGGCGAAAGGTTTTTTTTATGCTATGCTCGCTCCCAAAGTGGAACATATGGATCTACACACAGTGTGAAGATATCCATTCCGAAAGTGGAGTGTATGGATCTTTTGATAGACAATTGCTCAAAGCAATGGGCATCCACTCCGACATTTTTGGATTTTTAAAATCCAACAGACGGGGAATTGTACTCGTATTTCTCGGATAGCTAGTTGCGTACGCTACCAACTACGCTAACCGTACTACACGAAAAAGAATTCTCCATAGTCAATATCTGTAAATCGAATTTCGTATTTTTTTTAATGTCAAGATTAATAGTAACATAAAAAATATATGAAATTTGATATAATGGTATTGATTAAAGAGAGTTTTTTAATCTTCTTTGTTTTTGTGGCATGGTATAGGAGGTTAAGTTTTTTCATAAATGATATTATATAGTTAATACGTTCAAAAGATATAATTTAAGTATGACGCATTTTAAATTTCATTATTAAATACTTAAGAACTTTTTCCGATGGAAAGTTTGAATTTAATATTTTTAGCAAAAATATTTTTTCTGGTTATAAAAACATGTTGATTTTGTAGCTTGCAGTTTGCATTTTTATATCGTTTCTTAGAAAATGTAATTAACAATCGAGTTGAGATTCATGGCACATAGAGCATCGTTATTGCAGGTCGTGGTTTTCCATATAATAATCAGGATCTCTCGATATTTTAACATTCGCTTGAAGTAAAGCTTGTGTATCTAACATATTTGTTAAAAGTATCGTAAAGATAACTAAAATAGAGTTGCAAAGAATGTGCGCGTGCTTCAAAATGGCTACAATACGAATGTTTGTGTTTACTCAGAAGGAAAATTTTCTCGTTAAATTAATTTCATGAGTTGTACGTAAACGAATACGTCTTTTTAATTGAATTAAAATATACACAGTAATTTTTTGAATTATGCATCAAAATTAAATTTATTTTAAAATTAATCGTGTTGCGTCAAAAATGCTTTCTTTAACAATTATTGCAAATATATTAGCTTAACATAGATTTGTATGCACAACAACTTTCTCTTACGATAGCTATTCACATTATAAAAGTACTAAATAGATCAATGAAGTGTATAAAATAAACAATAAAATTATTGATAAATATATTAATGTAAGTTAGAATACAATCATTTTTTATTATTTCAGTAACTTCTATATAACATTATTTTAAGCTTACATTACACAAATTTTGAAAACAAAACAAAAACTATACCTTAATTTTATTAGTTTATTATTCAAAAGTAATAGAAAAGTAATCGAAAGCTTAAAAAAATATAGTGAATGTATGACGATAAGTTTATGATCAACTGAAGTTTTTTTATTGATCTAATAATTACATTGATGCATGTTTCAAATAATAGATAAATAATCAAATAACTTTTGAATAATACAGTTATTTTATTCAACTGACTGTTTATTCGTATATGACAATTACAGTGTTTTTAAAATAATGATTTTTCTCTTAAATCGTAATTTAATAAAGAACATTATATAATTTTTATTAATACATATAGAGCTACTGATACTGATTATCTTCTTTCATCTCATTCGTTTTCCAATGTGTATCTATAAACCTTTAATCATTTTCATTATATATTTATATATTGAATATCTCAGCTCCATCTAATGTATTTTTCTGTGCATACATATATATATTACGCGAGATTCTTTAATTTAAAGAAAATGCTAATCGGGTTAAGAGGAGCCATTAAGAGAATGTAGATAACTAGATAAATCCAATGTTAAAGCTTCGATATTGTGATAATTTTTCGTTAATTCAACTCATCTTCATTTCAAATTTATAATAATTAACCTCGAGTTTTTATTGTAATTATTGCCTTAAAATTGCTACAATTTTTTTTTTGTTTGAGTAACTTCATAATCATATATTTACTTTTAAAAACCATTTTTCACGGAAATCTTTACATCATTCGTGGCTTTTTTGGATTTGTTTTTCCTATTTTTGTGAGATAACGTGAAAGCACATAGAAATAGTACCGTCAGAAGAGGTTATGTGTAACCATAAATATATCAAACTGACTCACATAACAGGACTAAAAAGGCAAGAAATATTCACTTACCGTGGAGTTAACCCTTTAATCTCATAAATAACCCAGAAAATGATTTGTGGTCAAATATATTAAATACTAGAATCTTCATATTGTTACCATATCAACAAAAGTCATATCAACAAGTTTGTAAAAGAAAATGATTGAAAAAAATAACTTGCATTTATAAATTAATTAATTCTCATTTAATATATTTTTCACCCCTGAAATTTCAGATAAATACATTTTATATAACTAACGTAAACCCTTTTTTTACATCTACACCAAAGATGGAAAATATGGTCTTCCACATCCACTTTAAAAATATAATGTGTGTATCTTTGCAATCTATTGTCAACACGAAATCTTTTTGTCATTATGTTTCACGAGCTAGTTAGTTAAAATTAGTTGTCATTTAATTTTCAAGTTTTTTGGCATTTCGTCTTGCAACTTCGTTTTTTTTATAATGCTTAGCAAATTTGAAGCTTAAACCCGCATCAGTTTGTATGAAAATGCACGTCCTTACTGCTTCACAGCCAATCCAGTATCTATTAACAAATTATCATTGATAAAATTATTTTACAAATATTTACATTTATATTGTATTTATAGTCATATTCAAACAGGTTTGTTTGTTTTTTTGGTATACGATTCCAAACATAAAAAAACTGTCACACTTAATACGTAAATAGGGTCCAAAGCCAGACCTTTGACTGCAAACGTACTAGACTTTCAAACCCCAACACGTTTAGTGATAACGTAATACAATATATCAGATAAATATTTTGTGAATTCTATGCAACTGTTCTTCTATGTAAAATATACAAAAAACACCAACATCTAAAGAATATACATTAACAAAAGATTTTTAATTTTAAAAGAAATTTCCTTCCAAATACCATAAGATTGATTATATTTTAATCTCTATAATTGATTACTCTCGAAATAAATAGTTATATTTGCTATCAATATTTGTTCCAAAATACACATTTTTTTCGTGTACGATATGTAATAAAATAGTAAGCTTTGACATATTGGCTAGATTAGCATGTCATTGTATAAGGAGCTTTTGCCGTTTAACATTTGAATGGCTGTAAATTTGCGAAAGTTTGTTTAGGTCTTACTGAAGCAACTATTGGTCAAATTTAAATATTAACTTAAAAGTCTGGGAAACTTTGTGCCACTACAATATAAAATAATAAACTCGCGTTAATAACGTTATACTATATTTGGTATTTTAGGTAAGTCATCATTACTAAGCGTATCTTTAGTTATAACTAGCAGATGAAATATTGTTTCATTTGTAACTGTTCTAGATAATTATTTAAGTAACTGATAACTGTTATAGGTAAGTTTGTTTTAATATTATTTACTTTGTAATTAAGCTGTATAGTAAGATGGATTAAAGTTTAAAACAAGAGATTTTTTATTCTGTACAGTGAAAAAGTTTTAAGTAATTTCTCACAAAATTCTAAATCATCGTAATAAATTTTGTTTAAGCCATTCTCATTTTTTCGGCAACTATTTTACTAAAACCATTTATAGATAAGTTGTAAATACATTATATTAATAAAAAAATCTTTTAAAATAAAATATATCCAAAAATTCACTCGTACATTAATAATAAGCGAGAAGTTCGTCGCATTAAAAAATATACGACATTAAATATTACGTAACCGATGCTTCAATAATAAATCATCCTCGGAGCTTTTATTTCTGCAATCATTCCATCTCCTTAAGCGGATACTGAAAAAAAAGTGCTTTAAAATTCAAATCTCGTGCGGCGGACCTACACGGCTCCCGCGAAGGCTTTATCTGAAATGCGAAAAACCTAAACCCCTTTCGCAGGCGCATTTTTGCTTAACTTTGTATCCGGCTTGGCAAATCGCCAAACACCTTCTATCTAAAAAGCTTAAAGTTTTAGTGCCGTTTATCTTGCCGCACAGATTTTTGAATAATGAATATTATTTATATCCAATACACTTATCGTATCATTATTAGGGTTTAGGTGCATTAGATGAATCCAACTAGTTTTAAATCATTGTTAGTTTTTCTTCAGTCCCTTAATTTCATAATTAAATGATGGTCTGTGCTTATATAATTTCTGAATGAAGAAGTTCAACACTATGGTTTGAATAGATATACTATATTTAAATTATTGTTTTTTTAACTTAACACAAAATTTAAATATTTTGCGAATGCAAAACATGAAAGTGATTTTAAAATTGGTAATCATAGCATATATGTCTTTGGTAACCAACTGGTGTATAATGTGGAGAAATATTTCGTAGCTGCATGAGTTTTTTTCTTGAATTGAAGATGACAAAAGATACCAATTGGCCGATAGTCAATTTATATAACAGTTAGTTAAAAATATTTTTTAACAAGATTGTAGACATTCTAATATAGTCACTTTTTCATTACATATGGTTAAAATACAAGCATATTATGGAACTATTTATACTGTTAAAACCTTATTTTTTATTATAATAAATGAAATGGGTTGGATAGCTCTTTCATTTATAGATTAATATGAAAGCTTTCAATAGGCTTTCGTTTATATATATTTTAATACATGCTCTGTTTCTTCCACTTAATTAAATGCGAAACGCACTTTTGTACGCATAAGCAAAGTTCTTAAAAGAGAGATTCTAAAGCAGACATTTTAAGAATCATTCCGGATGAGTGAGTCAGAAAAGTAGATAATAAGAAGTTATCCTTTTATCTTACAATTTGGAATTTCTCATTATCTCTAATCAAGGAACTAAACAATTCGAATTTATAAAACTTTTTTTTTGGGTTTTCTTTTGTTTTAGTGATTAATTTTGCAAGATAACTAATGAAAATTGGATATACTTAAAGAAATGAATACAGTTGTGCAACAAAATATAAATTTTTATTTATTATTTCTGGTGCAACATCTTTATCATGAATGCTTTTTTGAAAGCTTCAAAAATATCATCATATTTGACAATATTTCGATATAAAAACTCAACATAATCTAACTCGGACCTTTAACTCCTCCATTTTACTATCCGCTTATTTTCCTCACTTGCCAAAACTCACAAAAGTTTCAATATTATCAAGTAGACCAGCTTTTTATGTGTTAAAATTTTATTCCTACTTTACCGACTAAGTCGGAAGTAGTTTTCCGATATTTTTTTTCACAAATCTTCAATCGTAAACAGAATGTATTGAATATTTTTTGATGAAAACTGAAAACAGTTTAACTATTATAATTTATTTTATTCTTACTATAATTTTATATTTCTTAAATTATTCACGTTATTTATATCCACATAGAAGGCTTTTACCAAATCTTCTTTGAATTTAATGTATAATATAATATTTCTATACTCAATTAATACATTTTTTTGTTGAATTTTTTTGCAACGCGATTGCCGGAGAAACCTATATTTTGTATTTTTTCTGCCTTAGTTTTTTCAACAACTTTATCAAAACCCTTAGATTACATATTTTAAATATGCTGATTTTATTATTCAATGAAAACAAACGATGAATTAATTTTTCATATAAAAACATTACAAACACCGAGTATCATTTATCGATATTATTAATTATTATCGAATTGACTTTTTATAAATAATTTCAAAAATCATTACTTTCAAGGATGGCGTACCGTAAATTTCAAAGAAGCTTTATACGGTAAAGCAGTCGTTTATTTTAACATCTTTAGCCTTTGTCGGTGATAAATTTTATGCTCTTTGAAAGTATTTTTTTAGTTGAGCTTTCATTGTTCATTAAAGATGTTGACATTTACCTTAGCTTAAAAAAATAGAATACCTTTTGAGTTATACCCAGCGTTACTTTGATGACGTAACCCCACAAATTATTACGCGTGTGCGCTCCAGAACTGGAGATCACATGTTCAAATGCCGCAACTGTAACTTGCTTCTTAAATACAATATCTATTTAGTACTTCATAATTTATAAATCTTTTATTTTCTTTATATTAATTCAAGCATAAATAAGTTTTTGTATAAATTTGTCGCAAAAAACATAGTGAGAATATATACGCAATATTACCATACATAGTTTTTCTTTGAGATGGAGTATACACATGTACGTCCACTGTATCCAAAATATTAATTTCCAGACGTATTGATCATCCGATCTTGCTTTTTTCGCTCGAGAATTAATATTTGTTTACATTCATATTAAAATATTATTGTAAACAGCTTCATTTTAACAAGGATTTTATTAGGATTTGAGAATATAACTTACGGAGCTAAGGCTCGAGCGTTTACTGATACGTTCGAACTATTTCAATATTATTTTCCATGCTTTAAAGTGTCAAAACCTTATAATACGAGTATTCCTTTGAAAATGAATATGATTTTTTTTAAATCACCGAAGTATTGTTATTATTATTTGAAATAAAAATAATAATGAAACCAGAAGTAAAACATTTTACGAAAATTAAATTGAAATTATACACAATACAGCAACTTAACAATAATTGAAAATTTCCATGTTGATAAGCATTTTCAAAATAATTTAAAAGATTCTCTTTTAAAGACCAATTTATTGCGTGAATTGTAACAATGTGCGACTTTAAGTGGTTTCTTCTTTAGATATTGGTCTTTTAATTTGTTAAAATCTTCATGTTTTATTTTATGGCTGTGGAATTTCATAAAATAATATTTACTTTTTGGCGGAATTACTTTCTTAATTTGATTATTTATAAAAGATTATTTACAATTGTAACTTTGTATGACAATTTTTTTGAATATTCTATATAACGTCTTTTAACTAAGCTGGTTTTAATATTTAAAATATAACACTTGCTTGAAGATGTAATATAAAGTATATAATTTTCATAATAATGAATATAGTAGTATATTAAGCTGCCGTATGATAGCTTTTGCTAATAATTTATATGATTTTACCAGTTTCATGCTAAATCATCGTTTTGAACACAAAATAGAATAAGTTTACTTTTAAATATGCAATATTCTTTTCATTGTTAATAAAAACTTTTTTTTTGTTTCAGATTATCGTAAGTGAAAAGTGAGTTATTGCAACGAGATGCCGTCACAGTGAAAATGCATAAACAGTGTAAACAATTTTTATTGAATAATACAAAAAATAAAATAACCTAATTTTTTTTTAAACATGCCAATAAGTCTAGTGTAATTGATTGCAAATATGATTTTAAAGTCAGACTTTTTTCCACTTAAACGTCCACCAAGAAGTTTGATGAACTTTTTAAGCCACGTCGTTGTAAAATATATTGTTTCATCTTTTTTATATGTGTCTTTATTAACAGTATTTAATTACCGCCAAACTAGTGGTTTTTATTTAACACATAATATCAGTATTTTAAATAGCAATTCCTCAGTTAATTCGAATGAAAGTATTAATAATTATAATAAAAAAAATAGTCGTGACCTTTTTCAACATTGGAAATATGTATATAGCAATAGAAAAAATGTTTATGACCTAAATTCGACCAGTGATTATACTCAAACTAAATATGATAATTCTACATTTTTAATTAGTACATTAAATAATTCAACAATAATTAAGAGTTTATCGAAAGTTTTAAAATATTCGACCAATTCAAGTGATGATAACGATAATCCATTTAATAATAAAATAGTTAAATCATTAAATGATGCAGCACAAAATTCACCTGAATTTGACCAAAAATTAAATATAAAAGAAACAAAGGCCACTGAAGAGATTCTACCAGTATATAAAATAAATGAAGATTATTTAATTCATGTAAAAAACGCTTTGACTCCGAGTGAAAAGAAAACGGTTTCAACTACTGAGGGAATAAATGGACCACGAAAAGAGGAAGAAAGAGCCAAAGAAGAAATAAAATATAAACAAAGAAACGACACTCTCTGTGCTAATTGTTCGGGGAAGGAATCCGCCATAGAGTTGAGCATACCAGTTAATAAAACTGAAGGGAATAACGATAAAGGCAGTCGAAATGGTGAAATTAAGAGAAATTTTAATATGTCGCATAAAATTAATGATAATCCAACGTCGGCGAGAAATTCCCCCTTATATTTAAGATCAGAATCTCAAGCGATTACGTCTTTACATTTTCAACGAATACGAGAAACAGCGAATAAAACTTCACCACTGAATAATGAGACAGCTATGAGTAATAACACCAATAAAATAATTTCAGATTTACATTTACAATTACAAAATACTTCCAGCAATAATAACGAATCAAAAATAACTTTAAAGTCGAATGACAACCATAACCCAATAAATCAACGAAATTACAGTGTAAACTATCCCCATGAAATGTTTCTTAATACTATAGGAAAACTGAGTGTTTTAAATGACCAACATAAAAATGTTTCTGAGTTTTTAAAATCATCGTCCAAAAATGTAAACGGCAATCATAAAGGTGGTAAGATTAATATTTTGCAAAAAGCTAACGATAGTTCTATAGGCAAAACATCGATAGTAAAAATTAATGCCGAAAGAAATATTCGGTTCAATGAAACGTCACTTGGAAAGATTTTAAATGATACTTATAAACAAGTTAATTTGGAAAACATATCAAAATACTTAAATGAAACGGAAGAAATTGGTTTTAAAATGAAAAAAAGTGATATTATTCTGAATGGATTGGCTGACTCGAAGGTTGATGATTTGAGTCTGAGCGATGAAGCTGATTATGGGACTCATAGAACGAAGGCTGAAAAGGGTATGAGCACTTTATTGAGTCCTTTAGACTTGACACCGCTTCTCACAAAATTTAAAAACACTGGATATCAGAAACTGTTGGAAAGTAAAGGATATTTGAAACAGAGTGCGTCACCAAAAAAAGAAATACAAAGCAAACAAAAAACTGATGTATATGATAAACCGACAGCGTCGCAGATTGACTCGGAAATTACTTCAACATACTCGCAAAAAAAAAGCAAAGTTATTACCGATTCGCCTCTAATAAAGTCTGATATCTTAGACGTGAGTCGCGTAACCTCGTTATTTTCAGAAAAGGGAAAGAAATCCAAAAGCTCGAATGATTTCATTTTTTCTGAGCCTATTTCCCGAACTACGCCAACGGAAATCTATGATACTATACATAACGTAACTCGCTCGATGTCATTTGATAAAGTTTCCAATCTGAAACAGCAGATTGCAGTTACGACAAATTTTCCTCCGTCAGAAATCGTAACAGAACAGCGTCTCAGGTCTAACGTTACCGAGGAAATTTATGACGTCACTACGTATTCGGGCGTCGCGAATAAGTCCGATGACAAAATGTCAGCAACACGATCGCCCATAGTTGATCATTTAGAAATATATTCAATTGAATATGCAAATTCATCACAAGCTCCGCTTACAGTTGAAAATTTGCATTTTAATGACACGGGCCCACCGGATAAATGCACTTATCAAAACAAAGACGGACTTCGCTCAAATAAACGTAATTGTTCTACAAATGATCTGCCTAAATTATCAACGGAATCAAATATAAAACCGACAAATAACGATTATATTAATAAATTACCCAATACAAAAGAAATTGAAAATAGCACACCTGCTGTTGTTTTTCAAAACCTCACAAAATTAACAACGAATATAGAGAATGACGATGATAATATACCAACTCAATTACCTAAAAATGTTTATTATAACACAGATGAATATTTCAATACAACACATTTCCCAGTGATAAATTTTCAAGATAATAATATACTTTATAATATAAATACGTTTAACTTATCAGACGACTCTATAATAACTGAACCGAGTGAGCTTATTAAAAGCTCTTTACTGACAACTGAGCTTTCTTATTTTAACGAATCGTTTAAAGTTTCAACCGAATCCGTTTCATTTACTGAAGCAGAAAATACTATCACAGTGGCATCTCACTTTAATATAAGTAACAATTTTCTCATAACAAGAAATGAAAGTAAAATTAAATCTACCGATAAAAATAATTTAATTCAAATCCCGAGCCTTTTGCGTATTCAAGACGTTTCTAGTAAAGAACATTCGACAATTTCTGTCATAAAAAATCGTTTATCATCAACAAATATCACACAGCTAAGTGACATAACTGATAGGGGGTTTCCAGAAATTTCTAATGTGAGTGTTTTTAAGAAAAGTGATGGTTTATCAAATAATACTGTATCCAAATCAAATACAAATTCAACAGAAGCGATATGGCCTGTCAAATTGGCATCGGTCGTAGAAGGAGATATCATTTTAGGAGGACTTATGATGGTGAGTTACACTATATATACAATAAAGCATGTACGCATTCTTTCTTATCATTCCTTGCTTTAGGTGTGTTGATTTTATATTATATAACAAGAAAATAAAAAACATATGTGCCGATAGTTTCCTTTTATTTTTCGGAAAAGGTTGATTTGAGTTTTTTTTTTCTCAAATTATTCGTATTTTCGACCTTCGTTGTTTCTCAAAATTCGTACGAAACTGATTTTGTTTATCTTGCAAAGTATGTATTCAAATACCAATAATGTAAGTAAGAAAACATTGTCACGGATTAGCGTGCATAAAACTTTTGGTTTTATGTGATTAATTTGCATGTCAATGTAATACAAATTACGTTCAGTAATACTATATACATGTTTGTTTTAATAGGGTAAATCCTTTTTTATTTACTATGCGATCCGAAATTGGAGCATGTAGATATCTTATCCACAGACCAAAAGTGACCAGTTCGTAAATGTAGTATACAAATTTCCACAACACGAAAACTTCTCTTCATAATTATTTTTTATAAAAATTGATCATCAAATTACTTATACACCGATTGTACATTGTATATTGCATTATTAAAAAAGCAACACTGGAATTTAAGCCGGTACATTTCATTACAAAGGCACGTACCATGCTTAAAAATATGTTTTCTTACTTTCACTTCAATAGCTTTTTACTTACTCTTTCCCATTATTCATACGCATATCGTGGTATTATTATTATAATTTAAAACATTTTTAGTAGAAAGAGTGAGTTAGATAGATAGATATCCAAAAAACAATTGACAAGCACTTCAGTTTAAAAATATTTATTGGACTTCAAAGTGACTAGTAAATGGGATCAGTTTTCCAAAAAAATCCTGATTAAGACCAGGTGTTGGGATAGGGTGGTTGGACGATGGACACAATTAGTCGTTAATGGAAGTCATAAGCAGTAACGCTGAACCATTTTCGATAAAAATACACGCTCAGTTTGTCTCACGAAATAATATTAGATATAAAAGTTTTCATAGCAAAAGGGTTTATAAAGAATAAGGAAAAGTTAATAAAGTCTTTGAAGGGATAATGATGATGAATAGTATTATTTAGGATAAAGCGTTAATATTTGTAACAGCACAATTTAAATTCATATCGAAATACAATAATTTAGTTTCACGATGTTTTGAGGTAGAGTAATAAATCATCAAAATATATAACCTGAATATTCTAACATGCTAGTCACACTTAGTGAATTATTACCGCATTTTCTTGTGTTTAACACGTGAAACCGGCTACAAAAAGGATCAAATGACGTCTTTATTAATTGCCAGCAGTCGTGAAATTTTCCGAATGGCAACACCACATCCTGCCCACAACTACTACTCGTTTATCATTATTTAATTTTATTCACACTTAGTGACTGAGAAAATTAACCGCTTTAATGCTTTATAATTTAAATGTTCGTACTTTTTTGTCGTTTTAGTTCAAGTATCCCCAACTACTTTTTACTTATTACGTAATATTATCAATGTTTTATTAGCTTATATAACCAATATGAAAGTCTTTTGTCTTATATATTTTTATAGATCTTTATTTTTAATAGTCATTATAAGCATTACCGACTCATATAAACAAGTTTATTCTTGACAGTAATATGCAGTTATAAGTTTTATGAATATTTATTTAATTACAGGTATATATTATTTATATAAATATTGTCTTCACCTAATTTAGTCAAATAAATAAGTACACATATTCGCAAATCTTGCGTTATGGCTTTGAATACTATCATATTTAATTAATAAGTAAATTTAATCAGAAAGTAGCTGTTTTTTATTCAAATTTATTCATCAGAATCTAAAATTAAGCATCAAGGTTCTAAAACTAAATTACTTATTGGCTCTTTGAAATTCATTGTGTTCGCGAATAGACATTTCGGTGTTGACGTATTTTAAACAACTTTCCTAGAAACCTAAAATATTAAACCGCATTTTTAGTTGCCGAAGGCTGCGGGTTTAAAATTCACAGCTTTTAAATTACAAAAATTAAGGTGACAGTTAGGATTCCCAGAATATTAAGCAATTTATTTGACTGTCAATTGTCGTGAAAAATAATTTTTCAAGATATTCACATTATAAATATCTATATGCTGGGTCTATCTTTGAATAGAATATAGTTAAAGACACAATTTGGTTTAAAGTATATGTTTGATTAATAATCATATAGTCTTGTCATGTCTCCCCGATAGATAAAAAGTCAACATCCGAGGATTTTGATTGAATTTTAAACTCTGCTGGATTTAAAAAGCCTTTAAATTCAGGACTGGATGCTTGATATCTGACAAGACAATGGATTAATCATGTCTTTAGATTGAGAAGAGTCATATACTCCATTTAAGGTGCGAATATAGTATAAAAAAAATACAAAGAACCCATATTTGAAGTATAGCAAAACGGCAAACAATCAATCAATTTATTATAAAATATACATTTAATTTCTGTAATTATAAAACATTGTAGTTGACTATGCAAGTCTTATACTGTTTTTGATTATATCACACTGAAAAAAATTGTTTTAAATTTATGCGTTCAATCTTAATACTAATAATAGTCAAATAGAAACTTTAGCAGGTTAGGATTTGACTTTTGAGATCCGGTTTGAATTTGGTTCCGGAGCTACTCCAAATATTAAATGATTCTAAATTACTTGTTCGTATCAAATATTTAACTTGGGCTTAGCGAGTTGAATTAAATTTACAATGTAAATTTTACATCGTAAATAATGTACTTTTAAATAATTTAGATGTGTATACACATACATCAAAACTTTACACCGCTAGATTTTCATTTAAAATAAACTTTGCTTAATATTATATAAAATGATGTTTATTAACAATTTTTAGAGCGAAAATAATCTGTTGCCACACTGTAAATTATATAATTATAATACAATCTCTCTTTATCATATCGGCTCCTTGTGCGGAGTATATAACCACCGAATGACGCCACCAAGATTCTCTCCATCTTTTGCAAACACCATAATTTAAATAAAATGATTTTTTAGGCTTAAAACTTATTTAATATCAGTTTCAAAAAAATAGTAATGAGAAACACTGTTTACGTAATAGTAAATTTATTCTTGAATATTTCTAGAATATGTTGTTTTCATAAACGTAAATGTAATACGATAAAAGTATTAAAGATGAGAGTATTAAATTTTTTCGAAAAATAAATGACAGCTTGCTATCTTACTGACATAGTCGGTTTTTAATATAATATACAATTTTCTACATATTTGTTAGGTAAAAATAAATGTTTTTAGTTTCTCAGTAATATTAACAAGTCAAACAATATACAAGTATGCATAAAATGGCCTATATCAATTTTTATTCGGATATTTTTTATGAAAGTTTCTTTACCATTAGTACATATTCATTATATTTTTTAGTAAAACTGTAATAACCTGACTAAAAATCTATTCTGGTTAATTAAGTTAATATGGCAGTATTGATAGTGATTAGAAAATTATAGATTACTTCTTGAGCAATTTACTGTTTTATACTTGGCCATATTATTTGTTCAAAATCAACATATTATTTTAGTTGTGTATCATTTATTTTGAATAAAATATTAATGTGTCAATGATGTTTTTAGGTCCACTCAAGAGAAGATAGTGTAACGTGTGGTCCAATTATGCCTCAAGGTGGAATACAAGCCTTGGAGGCAATGCTGTACACTCTCGATCGTCTAAACTCTGACACCCGCTTCATGCCGAATGTCACTCTTGGAGCTCATATTCTTGATGATTGTGACAAGGATACATACGGCTTAGAAATGGCTGTTGACTTCATCAAGGGTGAGTGAATACATTAATTTATATATCCATAAGAAGTATACAATAATATCAAATTTTTAGGAACATAAAAAATTGTACCATGGTCAAATTTAAATAGATTTTTAATCACGGTCACATACATATATCTTTTTGTTTATGATTCGAAAATTGTATAGTACAGATATATTGCAGAATTTATCTAAAAAAAATTAGTATGTAGGTTAAAAATATGTCGCTTTGTATGAAATATAATGTGGATAGCTCTTAGTGATATAAAACCATTTGAAAAATACCACTGATATTTTTTAAGTGTGCACATAAATTCTTCTTTTAAATGAGTTAGCACTTTGGTTTGCCTAAAAAAATTTCACGTTTCGTTAAAATTTCGCTACAGCAGAGTAAATGGAATCAAATGAAATATTTCAGTATACTGAAATTTCACTATACAAAAAATGAAACATAATTGAACAGATTTGCTTCAAAATTGTGTGAAAGAGGCGGAACATACTTTAATATACTATTACATTTTTAATTTTTGTAAAGTAAATTTTTTTACAAACCTTCTTTATAAAGTAATTGTTATTTTATAAATTTCATTAGCTGTGGTCATTATTATCAAAAAAATACTTCTTTTTTATTTATGATTAAGGACGCACGGAGTAAATTATATTTGTAGCACCGTTTTAGGATGAGCCAACGTTTGTTACTAGAGATTGAGCTATGACAAATGTGTTTTCTAAACTTTCTGGCTACCATCAAGTTAATTTTGAACCATTATAAGTATCCATGATCAATATAAAGTGGTAAATAATGCACAGCTTTAAGCTCAGTAAGCAAAAGCTCTAACCCGTTTCATGTTACATAACGTCTTTATTTTCAAAAGTTTTCCTATTTTTCTCGACTACTGCATTTCATTAACTTTTTACCAGCATTATAAAGCTAACTTGAAAAGATTTTATCTCAAATTAAAAAATAATTACTTACGTTTTAGTTGCGGAGCGGTATTTAAACAATGTAAACGCTTTCTATTATCCGGGTAAAGTGTATTAAACTTTTTTGGTTACTATTTATGAAACCTTAATTTTTAAAATGCGAAAGATGAGCCCTTTTTTACAAACCTTATACAAGGTGTTCGTTGTTAAGTATTTTCATTATATTTTTTTATGGAGTGGAGATTTAAAGTGGAGCATATAAATCTCCGTAGTATAATGACAACCATTTCTTAAAGTAAATGGAGCTTTACAGTGTAAAGACCTATATTGACGGACTGTTTATCAGAAGAACTGGTTAGGACTAGGTTACTTTCGGTACCAAAGCGTACGCATTTAGCTACCGGCCAATGCCAACAACTCAAATTATAGTTAAATTACGCAAAGCCCATTCCATCTAGTAACTTCAAGCGATTTGTATCCTTTGTCAACCAAAACTATGTATATAATATTTATAGAAATCGTTTTTCTGACGTTATATAATAATAATATAATATATAAAACGTCCTTCCTTTAAGTTGTCCCGGCAAAGTTGAACGATAGTGAGATATGGAAGGAATAGTGCCAGGAAATATTTATATATATATATTTATTTATTATGTTTATAACAAACATTAAAGGAAAAAATAAATTGTGTTTTGTTTCTTTTTATTCTACGATTACTCAGATTAGCGGATTACGTTAAAAAAATAAGATTCTTTATAAGAGCGAAAATACTTAGGTTATATCCAGATAAATGCTCATAAGAGTGCCCACCATCCACCCGCCCTGTCCTCACACCTGGTCTTAATCAGGCGTATCCCGGAGCTC
>JAGVSQ010001457.1:16381-29244 GCA_022683975.1 Rhyacophila evoluta | reverse complement strand
TGGGGCGTCAATACACCATACTAATACATACATGTCGCAGCGAATGTGTTAAGAAGGAATCAGACGAAATTAGAATTTATTTGGACATTGGAGTTTTGATAATGATCGTTATATTTAATCTAAACTTAATGGAGGACTATAAGCAAACTCTTCTTTGAAATGGTTTTCTTTATCGATGGCTTCATTACAATTATCAAAGAAATCATCTTGTGTAAAATCATTTATATTTTTCGTTGCTGATTTTTTTTCTTTTCCGGATAAATTGGCATTACTGATGGAAGCATTTTCCTGGAAACTCAGATCATATTTCGGAACTACGAAATCTTTTTTCAGATTTTTTGAAACATTTAAAACTAAAGGTGATAATTTTGGAGGTTCACCATATTTTTTTAAACGATCCATTCTTGTTTCAACAGAAATTGACGGACTGCTTGTACAACTATTCAAAGTTGATTCCGCAAATGTGGTTTCAAAGTCTAATCCTGACAAAGAATTGTTTTCATTTATATTTTCTTTCCTATGATATGATTTATTACAATAGTTTAGAGAGGTTGTCAATTTATTATTTGACTTGCTTTGATCAAACACTCGATTTATGTCTGATTTTGAAAATATACTATTACTACGTGAACTATTTCTTAAAGAACTAGTATTAAAATTCAGATTTGAACAACATTCTTCAATATAATCAGTCAAAACCTTTTTTTTGATAATGTCTTCTAAGTTCCTTAAGCTTTCAAGTAAATGAGTTTTTCTAGGGCATTGAGAAAAAAGCGAAAATTCAGTCGCATACAAATATCTAATTTGTTTTCTTGAAGTTTTTGGTCTGTGTTGCAAATTTGAACAAGCTAAAAAGGCGCCATTTTCAATAACTCTCTCATAACCATATTTATGTATACCACCCCAGAGATTTATAGCCATGATATTACTGTGTTCGTCAGCCATATAGACGGTTTGTATATTAGAAGGGACTTTGACAGAATCATTTGCTGGGTCGGCAATACTGGATTCCATATCGGTAGGAACAATTTTGAAAACAAATCCCACTGTGTCCACTTCATTGAAATCGGGAAAAAAATTAATCTGATTTATTTCGCGAATATATGTACATGTTCTTTTGAATTTTTGTAATTCAGGAAACTTTTCTAAATAATTACTGTTTGCAACTTCTCTAAAAACAGTTCGCTTATTGGCTGATAGATGTAGTTCACCTGATCTGTAAATAAAAATTTATATAATTGTTATATTCAATAAATGATAGAATGGAAAGTATGAGTGTATTGCTTCAAAAATGGATTTCAGGATAAAATAAATTAGTTGAATCACCGCATCGTAGGATTGTAATCCTTAACTAAATGATACAAATCAGATATAAGACACTAACCTAATTCCAGTAGGTGTAGCTCCATATACATCTAGATAAGCTCCTTCTCGAACGATTTGAGTAATTCCTTCACTCGGCCGCCAAAGAGTCAACATGCATATTACTGTCTCTTTTTTCAGCCTCGACTTGTCTGGTTTAAGAATGATGGCTCTGGCTTTGTGCACAGCAACAACTTTACGCGAGGAAGCCAATCCGAGATTTTCCATCATGGTACGAACGCGTGTATCCACTTGATCACGTAATTCATCTGATCGCCGAGACATTGCATCTTGAAGAGATTTCACCTGACTATTTGTAAGAGAGCTCTAAAAATAAAAACATAATATTGTCAACATAAAAAAATCAATTCGAAAAAATTTCTTCCCTAAAGAACTATTTGCTCAGACATAGATGATTAATATTAATTAAACATAATACTGTTGAGATCATATAACCCATTACATTCAGAGACATCCCAGGTGTACTTAATTTTATTCATATCAAAACTCCCTAAAACTCCTGAAATATAAATTTCAGCATTATAGAGCATTAGTTTTTCCGTCCTCAACATTAATGAAAACTTTTGTGACACTCTTTATACAAGAAATAGAAATCTTAAGATTCATTATTATTCAATCCCCAAGTATGAAACATGTACGAAAAGGTGAAATGCATATGGAAGTGAACAGTGTAGGGTGTTAACATGAATGTAGATCAGTTAACTACATAATATTAATCAAAAATACGTTATCAAATTAATGATTACCATAAAGTCTTGTGGGTCCATAGCAGATTCCATCATAGCTGCTAGCTCTTCGCCAGTTGCGGTAGTCTTCTTAACAGATCCCTTAACGTTCAGCATCTTCTTAGATTTGCTGTATGATTCTTTAGATATTTCTTTTTCCACTTGGCTATAAAGCTTCTCTACTCTACTTTGAACTTCAGATTCAACTTTGTTGGAATGGATTTGTTCCAATTTATCAGATCGAGTAACTGAAAGTAATATATATTAATATAATCAATCAATCACAATGTGTCTAACTAGATATAAAAGAGATATAGTGACATTCATACCAGTGTCGCCAGATGGGAGTTTCTCAATATGTAATGGCGGATAAACTTTTAAGATAGCGAGTGTAAGAATTGGTGCTGGACCGGCAGCAGGAATCGGATACAATGGTGGTGCTTTTGAAGTCGACGCCCCCAATTTTACATGACTGCAAACTCTTCTGCATCCATTCGCATAAATATTTAAGCGAACTAAACTCAGGTCCTGTAATTATAAGTATAATGATTGAATTCAATAGTTCATGCAGTTATTTGCTATACTCTTTAGAGAAGTGGGTACATGTTCAAAACCTGTATTTATGGGATCAATCTACCTCATGTTCAATAATATATTTCAAATAGCTGGACTTTGTGGAAACTAAGCCTGGACTCTCTGGAGGATAGTGTTGAATATAATCAACTCAATCGTAACAAAATGAATGTTGATTATTAAATTAAGTCATGATAACATTATTAATGTCAATAGAACCTTCACATTTACCATTAAAAAAAATTACTGCAATCTTTGTTTTTGCACTCACTATCAAGTGATTCTTTAAATAAGTTGTTTCATTTTCATAAACAATTCCTTTGCTAACGGTATAATAATAATGGGAAAAACCAGTCAACATTTGCAATGAAATTGAGAATATGATCATTATTTTTTATTCATCAATACATGTATGTATTTGCTGGAAATTAATGATCTATTATAGAAATAGTAAAATAGCAATAAGACTCATTCTCAGTACCATATGAGTCGCATAAGGGATTTTGTATCACATTTGTATTTAATTTCAATATATAGGTAGAACGTTCTGTCAATGATTACCTCTAGTGGAGATTTTCCGTCTTGGCAATTGGTTAGTTCTGCACCATAAACTAGGAGTTTAGTCCCGACTTTGATCTTCATATTCGTTATGGCAGTGCAGAGAACTCTGTCTATGGTAGCGATAACGCAATACCAACCATCAGTTAGTTCTATTTCAAATTGACATCCATTGGAGATACTTTTCGTTTCACTGTAAAATTACTTTTAATTATTAAAAGTGTCAAATGAAATTGTGTAAATTTTGTATAATTAAATCTTCCATTATGTCTTCAATGAAAATTCTTTGCATATAATATTCATTATAAGATATTTATTAAACATAGAAGTTTCATATCGTCGCCAATATTGTAGATACACGTAACTTGAATTGTTTTTTGTATTACATGTAAATGTGTATAAATTATATATCAATGCAAAAATGTGCCAATCGTTCTTCACTCTTAAGACCTAACTTAAAAACTGTACTATATTTGTAGGAATACTAACAATATCGTGGACCCATACTGTAGATTGTGACTTATGATACAAGAACCCTTATATATATCATATTTTTTGTTTCGTATTCATTTTCATAGATATTTCAATACTATGCGATAAAATATAATCTTGTGCTGTAGCTGACAATTATCTAGAAAAGATGAATTTAACAAAATTTTCTTAAAACACTTACCTAATAATTTGTTCCAGAGGTATCTTTATAATTCTGCTTACACAGAGTATCATTCTCTTACTGGCGACATCATCCTTCTCTAAAATTTTTCTCAGGATCGGTCTTTCAGTTTTAAATAGTTCTCGGTCATATCTGTACTTCAATTGTTTTAGAACATTTGATACTGTCAAAATTCCATTTTTAAAACAATCTAAAGTTCTTTCATATGATGCCAATTTCCACATTATCCATTTAATATGGTTTAAAATCCAACCATCTGGGATTAACTTCTTGTCAACACTTTTATGATTCTGAAATAAATCTTCCAAAAAACTGACAGACACTTTAGTATTTGTTGAATCCAAATTCACATCTATTCGATGTCCTTCAAATATGAAATCAAGATAATTTTCTGGACTTAACTTCATTACATCATTAGAAAGGTGAACCTTTAATGTATCACACACATTCGGCTTGAGGTCTTTTAAATTTTTGAGTAAGATTTTATTATTTCCCCTGTTTTCTTTTTCATTATATAAATCTCCCAATGTGACCTCTATAGATAAATTATCAACAGCAGTTAATATTTTACTTAAATTTGATGTTTCTTTAACATTGATATTATGTTTTTCTTGTTGTGTTAATGTTTTTTGCGATAGCATTAGTTCAAAATCAACATCAGTATCTTCTACATTTCCAATTTTTCGATATGGCACTTTGAATATTTGTTTTTTCTTTCTTATATTATGTTTGAATTCCAATATAGGACTTGTGGGCATATCAGAAGATTTTTCAGTACTTTTAAATGGAGAAGTTGATCGGTGTTCCCCATCAGTTTTAAAAGTGGAATCTTCGTCTGCTAGGAATGCCAGAGCACAATCAGATATCTCTTGAGTTAATCCGATAATTGAAGAACTAAAGCATTGCTTTTTAGCTGGTGTTTCATCTTCCGAGACTGAGCTAGTCTGTCCATATGTATTGCTGAATTTTCTTTTACCCAAAGTTGGCTGTAAAAGTTCATTTTCAATAATAGCATCAATGGATTCATCCTTCATAGAAAAAGGTGTCTGCATGAAATTTTTGTTATTAACTGGATTATTACATTTTTTTCGAGTATCAGTTACATCATAAAGTATATCAATGGAGCTTATATCTTCATGGTTTTCATGATTTACTATTCTTGATAAAAAATTATTATATACTTCCATAGTACTTTTAGCCAATGAGCTTAAAGTTGGTACTACAGATTTTTGAATGACTTCGTGAGATAACTTAACCTTTTTTTTATCAGTTGAGTAGTCTTCATCGAAGTCACTGCTTTTGACCTTCTGTGCACGGGCTTTGATCAAGATATCAGTATTATTTTGAAGATCTGAATGGGTTACATCACTGCCATCAATATCATCAAATATAACCTTCGCCTTTGCTATTGCATGTTCAGATACGGCAATCTTTTTAGAATTGGCCGTCATAAAGCCACAAAAGAACTTATTTGCTGTAATATCTGAATATGCTAATAAATCTTTTTCTACTGTATCGGATTTTTTTATGGGTACTTTTTCGCAATCAATATCATTAAAAATATTCATGACTGCTATTTTAGCTTTCTTAGAAATATCAATTTTTTTATTACTAGCAGTTTGAAATCCAGTAAAAGCATTAGACACCGCTTCTACAGTAGATGTGCCTGATGCAAAAATGTCTTCTGTGTCAAGATTATCATGTGATATCATACCATTCTCATTATCAATATCTTTGAAGATAGATTTTGCAGTGTTAATTGCTTTACTCGATACAGCAATAGTTTTGTTGCTTGCTGTCTGAAAGCCCATGAATTTCTTTGCTGGAACTTCACTGCTAACTAAATTTAAATCAAAAATATCATCATTTTGAGTAATATTTGTTGCAATACTTTTTGAAATATCGATTTCCTTAACCAAGTTTTGGGATTTACTTGAGAATGAATTCGTTTTAATTTTAGCATTTTGAAATACTTCGAATTTGTCCACAGTAAACGCTTTTTTATTTCCAGAATTTATTTGAAACACATCATGTTTGATGATGGTTTCTTGTACAGTATCTTTTCCATCATCAATGTCTTTGAAAATAATTTTTGCAGCATTTATAGCTTTATCAGAGACAGGAATAATTTTGTTACTAGCTGTTTGAAATCCTTGAAAATTCTTAATGGAGAAAAATTCTTCATCTTCAGATAGATTGTCTCCGGTAATACCACTATTAATATCTTTTAAAATACCTTTTGCCACATTAACTGCTTCTTTGGAGACTGTAATTGTTTTATCACTTGCCGTTTTAAAACCCACAAATTTGCTAGATAAAGAGGCATCTTTTCCAGTAGAGTACATACCAAATACACCATCATCATCTTCAACAATTATTTCCTTTTCTATATTTTTAAAAATATTTTTTGTAGCACTAATGGCTTTATTAGATACTGAAATTGTTTTATTACTGGCAGTTTGGAATCCCTCGAATTTTTTTGTGGATAAGTCTTTTTTTTCAATAAAATTTAAACCAAAGATATCATTTTCTAGTGTTAGATCTCCTACAATATCTTCTGTGCTATCTTTCAACATATTTTTTGCTGCATTCATTGCCTTACTTGATACAGTTATCAATTTATTATTCGCAGTCCGAAATCCTTGAAATTTGTTTACGGGAAAGGTTTCCGTCTCAGAATTTATTTTATATTCGGCATCATATTCGGTAATAACATCTCTTGGGATATCTTTTATACTGTCAACATCAATAAAAGTGCTTCTTTCTGAACAACTTGTTTTAGGTGAGGCTGTTTTATGATTATTTGCTTGAAGTCCTTCAGATTTGCTAATAAAGAATTCATCTTTCTCGGCAGATTTTGTTACAAAACGGTTATCTCCATAGACTGTTTTTGGTGTTATATTTTCAGCATCATTAATGCTTTCAAAAATTGCTTTAGCTGCATTCATAGCTTTATCAGAGATTTGAATAGTTTTATTACTAGCTGTTAGCAATCCTTCAAACTTATTTGAAGTTAACTTTTTTACAGGCTGTTTAACGAAAGTGCTAGTTTCATATACTTTAGTATTTTTCGTATCATCAATATTTAGAAAGCAAGTTTTTGCCAGATCTACAGCGTTATCTGGATTTTGAACTGTTTTGTTATTTGTAATAGAAACTTCTTCAAAATTTTTAACATATTCACTATCTTGAGGATTAATTCTAAATATATCATCATCAGGAAAGAGGTCTTCATCGATATCGTGTCCATCATCAATTCCTTTGAAAATACTTTTTGCTGCATTTATTGCTTTGGCTGATATTTCAACTGTTTTATTACTTGCAGTTCGAAATCCTCCAAACTGTTTTATTGGAATTTCTAATTTTACACAAGTCTTCATTTCAAAAACATCATTATCCACAGTAATGGAATCCTCCACATACTTTTTCTCATTCTCAATATCTTTAGATGGATTAATAACTGCACTAGAAGTTTCATCACATCTAGTTTGAAATCTGTTGCAATTATTCAAAAAATCAACATGAAGTTTGTCTCCTGAACCATCTATATTACAAACATTCTCAACAGAATCATTAACACCATCCACAAGTTCAACATCTTTTTGAATATTTTTTTTTACATATAAAGTTCCATAGGTTGCTTTTGCACGACTATCTCTTCTAAGGAGTTCATCATCAGATTCAAATATAGGATCATTTAAATCAACATTAATATCATTGAATATGTTTTTTGCAGCATCTAATTTTTTTTCTGAAACAACTATAGGTTTATTACTGGCGGTGTAGAAGCCTTGGAATTTATTAGTATCATTTTTATCAATACAAGAAATTAATCCAAATGTACGATTCTTGTGCATCAGTTCACTAATAGAGCTTTCAGCATTATCTGTCATGGCCAATTCTTTAGTTGCTTCAGGAACTTCATTATTTGTTTGCAACAAGTTATTTGCACTAAAATCTTCATTAAACATATCATTTTCAATCAAATTCAGATCTTCCATGATATCCACAGCTTCTTCACTGAATCTACTTTTAGCTGTCTCCATAGCCTTATTTGAGATAGAAATAGCTTTATTACTTGCTGTCATAAATCCAGAGAATCCATTTAGCGATGAAATTTTACTGTTTGTAAAACTCGACTCAAATAAACTGCCATCAATGAAATCTACATTATCACTACATTTATTAGAACTCTGAAAAACAATTTTTACTTTATTCGTATCACAATTCATTTGTTTTGGCTCTTTGTTTGTTGGAAAACTATCATTAAAAGTCAATGACTTCTCAAGGATTGAATCTGACTCAAAAAGTTGAATTTCTTTGTCCAAAATGCTTTCGCTTGTACTATTTATATCCATTTTAACTTTTTCTAAGCCGTGTCCTGAAAAAGTAACATTTTTGAGTTCAACCTGAGACAATACACCATTTTGTGTAGAGATCGCAGAAAATATATTATCTTTTGATGATAGTTTGTTTTCGAAGAGATTATCTTCATTTGCAAGTTTGAAAATATGTCTAGGTGGTGTCAACATTTTATTGGGAACCAGTGTAACTTTACTGATGGCAGAAAGTTCTTTTGAATCTTTAATAGTAGATTGTTGTTCATTTTGGATAGCACTCGTGAATTTAGTGTAAGATATGATTTGGTTGCTGTGGATAGCATCTTCAACCTTATTTTGAGATAGTGAATCATTAATATCAAAAATATCATTATCAGGAAGGACAGCTATATCTTCTTCTTCAATATTTTGAAATATAACTTTAGCTGATTTTAATGCTGTATTTGATATTATAATTTCTTTGTTACTGGCAGTTTTGAAGCCTTTAAAATTATTCATAAACGATTTTCCTTTAGAAACTGTAAAGTTTTTACTATTTTCATCAATATTTTTTTTACAATTCACTGAACTTTTTACACCACTCAGAATAGTTACATTGTTTTTTAAAGGAGTGTCTGTCATACTAGAGGTGAAAATATCATCTTCATCTTCAAAATGACATGTCAGCGTAGTGGAAAGGGATGTTGAAATCCTTGTAGACAGATTACTTTTGTGAATATTATTTTTATCATCTTTTTCAGTAACACTAGGAACTGGTGAAATGTCTTTATTCAAATCTTCATTTTCTAATTGTGAACAAAATATGGGAGTAAGTAAGGTATTCTCTTGATTCAGTTTATTATTTAATGCTCCTTGATGAAAGTCCGTTGGAGTCCGGTGGATTGGTATATTTTGAAATTCTTCAGTGAATAAATTTCGAGATGGTCTAAATAGATTTTCTGGCTTCAACGCATTAGTTCCTTCTAAATTGGATTTATTTTTTAGCAGAAAATCACCAATGGATATCTGTTCAAAATTACTAGGTACCACATATTTATTTTTGTAGCTAATCCTCGATTTCATTGAAGATGCTTGAGATACAATTATAGGACTAGAAGGGTAATCTTCATCATCAGAAAGTTGTAACGGATCAAGGGAATTACCAAATCTACAATTACCAATGTCATCTTTAGCAGTTTCTTCTTCACATGATTCTGTATCTTCATCGAGTTTGTCATGATTATGTGGACTTGCCATGCTGTTAACACTTGAGCAAAAACTTTCCCAATCATCAGCATTTACTGCGGCGATAGGTGAAATAATTAATATTTCATCGGAGTCTTCTTTCACAGATGATTTAATGTCTGTTCGATTACTTACACTTGAAGATATATTGAACATATCTGGAGACAAAGTTTTATCATTTCTACATTTTTTAGAAACCTGATCATAGTTACGAGACAAACGAAAATTTGTAGCACCACATACTTTAGTATCATTTGTATAGGTCTCAAGATTATTATCACTGTCAAAATTAGGTGTTCTATCGTGTCTATCATTTTCGCATACTTTAGAATCATTCTTAAAAATAATATTTTCTAACAATAACTTTTTTTCTTTAGAATAAACATTATTTGGTTTGTTTATATAATCTGTAATAGGCAAGGATGAATCATTGTCTTCATCGACTGTTTGGAAGACCTTTCGAGCATTCTCCAGAGCATCTTTATATATATTTATTTTTTCATTATTGGCAGTGGTAAAACCCACAAAAGAGTTGTTTTCCTGATCAATTAAGGTTATGTCATCAATACGATTTGTAACATTTTGAATCGTAAATGAATCATTCGATTGATAGTTTGCATTGGCTGTGATATTTGCTGCTAATTTTTGTGATTCAGGTATTCTTGAAGAGTTTTGAATTTTATATCTTAATACTTCAAAATCGTTTTCTTTAGCATCATCTGCCATGACTGTATTTTTATCACAAGACTTTTCAATTATACTCATTTTAGAGTGTGAGTTATTAAAATTACTGGCATGGCTAACTTTGTTTACTCTTGGAGATTTTATCACTAACTTGGGTATTTTAAATACAGTATCACTTTTGATTTCAGAGTTCTTCAATTCCTCTATGTTAGTTAGTAGTGTGTCATTACTTACAATATTCTTTTTTATATGAATTACTGAACAATCAGATTTGTCAGCATTAATATTAGAGTCACTGCACATATTTTTTCTTTCATAAAACAAGTTAGTTTGATCTTCTCGTAGCTCAGTAAACGGTTCATGAAAAGAATCATTCAAGTTATATTTTTGAGTCATTTCTTTAGAGCTCATCAAATCAACAATGGCATCTGCATTATCAACCAATGTTGCCAATTGTGTATCGCATGCCCACTGTGATTCAAACTTGTGTACATTATCAGGAACACTTGCATTAATACTATTTTCTTTATAATGACTATTACCACAGACATCTTGACTAAGCATATTAAATGATACAAAATCCACTTCTTTTTTACTCTGTGAAAGTACTACTTCCATTTTATTTTTATCAACTTTAATGTAAGAAGTATTATTTTCTAATAAAGTGACTTTGTTGACTATTTCATTCATAACAGAATCAATATTCTTCTTACTAGCTGTGTCGCTTTGATCATATTTTTTATTCTGCGAAGATTCATGTTTATTAAATAGACGTCGCATTTTCATATATTTTGAAATAGTCGCTTCATCTTCTTCTACCACTGACTTGTCTATACAGAGATTTTGTTCCGATTTTGCAGTGCTTGAAATTCTATCTAAGGTTTCATCATATTTTGAGCTGCTTGCTATAGATTCATGGTCTTTTACATTCACAGAAAAGTTAGTTTTGTCATTCATTTTGAGAATAATCTAGTGAATATTGTGTATTTAATAGATTCAGGCACAAACGTGATTGTTTCTCTGAAAAATATAATTAATATATATTACAAATCAACAAATACAAGCTGTTTTAATTGCATTCGTAGGAATGAAATAAGCAGCAGATAGAATGTTGCTGGAAGTGAACAAGTAAAAAAATAAAATGTTTGCCAGTCTCCAAGAAAACACACTATGTAGATAACGTATGTTTGAAAAGTTGTCAATGTCTACAATAATGTTATAAGCGATATATCTAAAAATGAATTTTATGTCTGTTAGCAGATGCATTATCAAAATTATTGTAAGAATATTAAAATGTTAATATTGTTACTATTTAGTACCATATTTATACCAAGATGTTGAATAATGTTTAAAATTGAAGTAATGCTTATAGCGCGAATAAAATAATGTTTACAATATTTCTGGGGTGGCCCAAGCACAGTTCTAGTTGAAAAATGGTGTAGTTCTTATGCAAATAAAATTACGTATGAAATATAAACTAAAACTGATTAATATCGAAAAGTATTTTATTTCTTGTTACAAAATTATTTAAAAACATAAAAACAAAAATGTTATATGAAAAAATATATTGTTCTGATACTATTAAACAATTGGATATATATATAAAAAAAGATTTGCTTGTGGATGCTACATGGTTATTGAGTTGGCTGTTGAAAATTTGGTTGATGACTTGTTAGGGCAGTTCTCACAAGCTCAGTCTAAACAGACCAATGCTTATTTAAAAAAATGAAGTGTTGTAAACAAAGCCTCCCACAATACGAAGTAACGAATATTGAGATTCGTTTCAGCGCAGACTCTTTGGTTTTACAATGTTTTCATTCCAGAATCTGATTCCAAAACTGAATAGTCGAGCAACTTGCAAGGGATTGAATCATCCTGACTGAGAAAGTGAGGATTTGTGGCTAAATTTAGCTGACCAAAATCAAACTGTTTTTTCAGTTTCTCATTGTTTGTTTTGTTACTAAAGATAGAAAATTCCTTCATGACATGTCATTCAACTATAAATGAACAATTAAGCTCTCGAGTATTAGCAGGAAATAAAGATATTTTGTGTCGCAGTCTAACTATATTACATTGACAAAAATATTGGAACTAACCTTAAATTGATTATGACATGCATTAAACTAATATTGTAAGCAGCGGAATCAACAGAAGATAATTTAATTCGTTAATTCTGTTTATTGTCACTTTCATCACTGATATAATTTAATGGTTGATGATCTCAAAATAAGTAAACAATTAAAATAACAACAAAGCGGACCACCGGGACAAACACTGACAATATTATGATGGTGCTTGACAGTTGTTGTGATGTTGCTATAGCTATAAAAAAATCAAATTTGCTTAGATATTTTATTTCTATTAGATTATCTGCTGATATCCATATTAATTAAATACACAAATCAAAACATCTTTTATTAAATTTAACTAAATTACTAATGCGTGGAGGCAAATATATAAAAATCCAAATGATGTATTAAATTTGTTCTAAGCAAGATATTTTTGTCTGTAATAATAATTTTACTTGGATAGTAAAATTATCTTTTTTTTAATTTTAAAATTAATTTATTTCTAAAACTTTCAATGTGACAACGTAAATGCAAATATTTTTCAAATATGGATATAAAATCACATGTTGACTGTATTTTATTTTCATTGTTTTCATAAAAAAAAATGCATAATATATTCATTTATTTTAAATTA
>JAGVSQ010001456.1:12093-29250 GCA_022683975.1 Rhyacophila evoluta | reverse complement strand
TTGGTTTTTTTTAAATAAATTATTGAATTAATATCGTAATAAGTAAATATAACACCAGTTTTTGTCTGCATGCACTTAAAGGTCCTGCTTATGCAATTTTTTGAATTTGGCTCAAAATCATTAAATAAACGTTTTTTGTGCGTGCTGTAAAATTTGTTAAATGTGGGTTACGTCCTTTTCCCTTTCCAATGCGTTACGTCTTTTTTCCTCTCCACAGTTGATATATATATTTTGTCTTAATGATTTTTTTTGCAGAAAAATTAGTCGTTAAACGCTGGTTTTTAGCATTTTTTGCGGCTATCAAGATAGTGATAGTGATGGGTAAATTAAAATAGTTTATACATAGACTAAGAAATATTTGTTAAATTAGTAATTTTCTAAAGGAGTGCTTATTAAATACGCCTACTCAATTTAATTCTAATGAATAGTTAAAGAAATCGTTATTTTATTGACTTTAAACTTTGCGTGGTAAATTTTATTGGAAAAGTAATGTAATATATATTTATTAGACTAAGAACTTCATAGTAAATCAAATACTTTAGAAATAGTGAACCGCTTACGTTTTAAATTATGTATTTCCACCAGGTGTTTTGAATGTCGAGTTGCATATCGATTTCAATACCAATATGTTATTCCCTATCGTAGAGCATTAGATGTTACAGTAATTATTTAATCATATAAAGGCGGCCGAAGCTATCAGATAGTTAGAACAAAGCGACTGGAAAATGCCTTCACTTAATTGTGATATTAAAATACAAAATTATATACTATAGAGTTGTTTAGATTGGACGATATGTCATTATTATTACTGATATATTTTTCATTGTCTTAAAGCAGGACTGGCCAACAAGTGGCCCGTGGCGTCCCTTTATGTGACCCGCTGCCATAGTCTCTAAAACCTTATTTACGATATCAGTTTAAAATTTGAGACTTTTTTGTGAATAAATGAAGCCATTTTGTCTTTATAGCCATACAAGTATATTTTATAGCTTTTTAAAAACGTGTTTTCTCTACGTTAGTTGTAGTATCGTTTTTGTCAGATGTATAAATCTGCATTTAAAATTAAAATAAATGATTTAAAAAAAATACTTGCTAATTACGTTGTAAAGCCAGACCAGGCATATTGAAATAAGTATTGAAACAAAATTCGCAATTATTCTTATGTATGTGGGACCTTTAGGAAATTTTAGAACGTCAATGCGGCCCGTGCGGCAATGTGGGTTGCCCAGGCCTATCTTAAACAATTCAATTTATTACTAAGGTTTTCTAATAAAAACACAAAAAAATATTTCAAATTTGTTCAATATGTGATATATGAATAATTTTCATTTATAATTTAATGTAACTACGTACAAATATATCTATTTTATATTTACTAAGCCCACTACGAAAGTAAAGTATATTGAATCTTCATAATTTGAAGACTTGTTTTGACATAATATTTCACGAGAATTGGTTGTCATATGAGGTCTCTTCACGTTAGGAATCCAATGTCATAGGGTTAAACATGAATTTCAAAGTACTCCAGCTGTGAGATTTGAGCCCCTAACTTCTGGCGCCGAAGCACGCATGTCTTCCTCTCGGCCACCGGGGTTATAAAAATATCCCAAACAATCTATAATTTACCTTAGTTTACCCGGTTTAATTTATGTACACTTTGGTATTTATCTGTATGTGTCATGGTACAATTATACGATGATCTTAGCACTTGGGAGTACTGGTAATTTGTGACTTTTGAAATATGTACCAGATAAAGACAGCTTTTAATGATATGAAACTGGATCTTCGGAAGAAGGCCATTCATCAGAAGACCGTAGACGATAAAAACCTGACAAACAAGGCAGGTGAGATGCATCGATTAAAAAGCAGGCGCACATACATGTTTTCCTTTCAAATATTAAAATTCGCATGGAGATAACCAAGCCCACTTCAGGAGCGAATTTATAACAAGTCACGGTAGATTTGCAGCCAAGCTGTCTCAGTTTGGCCTTGTAATATCTTTACGGTTGGCCGGAGCAAGATGCTATTATGATTATTTACTGTGAAAATGTCCAAAAATGTTTATGGGACAGGAAAAGTCACTCAAAACATCGGGTTATCCGACCTGGTCGCCATAAAGGCGAATTTCGTTCCTTTTAAAAAGTTTGTGGCGTTATACTACGAGCGTGATGATCTCGTCACACAATTGCTTGACCGAATAAGTATAATATTTTAATAAATGTGTGTATTTAAAAAAAATCTATTTTTAGCTTTAGCAAGCTTGCGTAAATGGCAACCTAAGTCTCGGTTAAGTTACATTTAACCGTCGGACAATTTCATCGAATAAAGTAGATTGCTTTTTGATATCAGAACTTTGGGATACACTTGATTAAAATTACGTAAAAGAACGGGGTGGGTGGATGGAGAGCACATTTAATATTTTTTTTATGAGAACCGAAGAAGGACAAATGAAGATATAAATTCAACTATAAATCGCGGATAACAAAGTTATGAAGCAGGTGTAACTTAAATATAATTTCATTAATTTAAATCAAATGAAAAAATAAGATACCAACAGAATAATAAATTAGTATTAATACCGTGGTGTGGTATTATTGACGTATATACAATTAAAATATAAGAAATATTTTTTGACCTTTTTAATGATAGAAATAACATATCCAGAGAAAATTGGCATGAATATTTATAATTTCGATAAAATATTAAAAACAAATATGCAAAGCTCAACATTTTAAAAGTATGTAATCATTAAAAACATCATAACGACTCAAAATTTGACTATTTTTTATAATTTTATAATAATTGGTCAGATTATCCTGAAGCTTGATTTATTTTTCTGCATACCGACAGTTCAATTCAAGGCTGTATAGTTTGTTCACTGTGGTATTATAGGTGTGTGATTATTCAAATGACCAGGCACCTAAATTCAGTAAAAATTAGCATTTATTTTATATGGTAATAACTATGCTTCATACATTGCAATAAATGACAACGCCAAAATCTTTTTCCACTTAAACATTCTGGATTAATGCGGAATTACAATATTAACTCAAATTTATAATTATTAACCAAAGCATGGCCGTTCAAATGTTTTTTTTATATTTTTTAGTTTTAATTAACTCCATTCTTTAATATTCGCCCTTTCTCTGTTAATTATATTTTTAATA
The DNA here is from genome assembly GCA_022683975.1 of Rhyacophila evoluta. NCBI lineage: Eukaryota > Metazoa > Arthropoda > Insecta > Trichoptera > Rhyacophilidae > Rhyacophila > Rhyacophila evoluta. The sequence continues at coordinate 26,083 of JAGVSQ010001456.1, read as the reverse complement.
TTAATAAACACTTCTAAATAGTAATAATATACTAAAGCTAACCCAAATATTAATTATTAACAACATTATTAAATATAAAATAAAGTTGCGTTTAAAACCGTAGCTAGGATAGCAGAGCGTCAGCAGCAGAGATGCAAAATAGCTATAATAAGTGAGAAAGTGAGCAAGTCGTTGTGACGACAACGTGTCATCACGCTGCTGAACTTGTTCACTTGATCACTCGCCTATTTATAGCTATTTTGTATTTCTGCTACCGTCGTTCTGTCGCCGTCACATCTATCGTAGTTTCGGCCTATAAGTTATTCGTGAATTTTTTTACCTCTCCAGCTTACGCGTTGACATCATTCACAATAAAAGCTATATGTTGAAAAATATTAAAGCTATAGCACACATAAAAGCTACCAATACATTTTGAATAGATTTATTCTTATAATACTAACGAAGTTTTTTTTTAATATCGCGAAAAGATAAGTACATAATTAAAATAGTAAAAACAATTAGTCCTTGAATTACGACAGGGGTCCTGTCTTCAATTTGAACGTTGAATCAAAACTTAATTTTCATATTTATTTTTTTATAAATTATCCTCTATCTACTTAATTACTTAATAATACTTATTAGATAAATGAAAAACCTGCCAAAATGTTTAAATGTATCTCTTTAAAATATGTGAGTATGTAATTGCATATAACAGGCGTTCATAATCTTATTGTGGTAGCAGACGCATTTGAGATTTAAATTAATAGTGGCGAGCGTACGCCGCAAAATCAAAGTATAACGTTTGTATTTATTATGTTATCACTGATTTATTATAAATTGGTAAATTTTACATCTATACACCTGTGAGGCTAAGGACCTATTACACTAAACAATTTCAAGGCACCCTTACCCTTACTAAGTGCGGTGTAATAAGCCTTAGGCACTTAAATCAGATATAAGAGACCAAGCACACTCTGCAGTAAGAGCACTTAATATTGTGTAGTGTAATAGGCCTTTTATTTACATATTATGTACTATGTACATATTACATATTACAAAAAAGAAGGTAAAATAAAATAACAAGTAAACGAAATAAATATACATATATTTAAAATAACATAATTAGCGATCTTTGATATTGGACTTCACCTACTATTTTTTCAATGTTGCGAATGTTTATTTATATCCGTATAAGTTCAGTAAACAATATCATTAAAACTCATTAATTATTTTAAAACAGATTGATCTAAGGATCTTTTGCTGTAAAATACTTTGTAGCGGGCAAGGGATTAAGAACCTCAGGCATAGATGATTAAGACAAAATTAATATCTCGTAAAAAAAGTAAAAACACTTTTTAACCCTTTCATCAGTGAGCTAATTTTTTATGAACACACGTTTTAAGCACTAAAGCGAAAGTCACAATTATTTCAATTAATATTATACATCAAATTGGATATGGCAATTTTTAAGCAGTGTCCTTCGAATTCTAAACAATGGACGAAATAAACTGAAAAAATATTCCAAATTGGTAAGAATGTGGTTGCTCTCATTTCGGAATCAAAGCAGTACTTGAGAGCAAATTTAAACGCATAGGACTACTTCATGTGACATTTTATGTGTTTTTATGAACAGAAATATAAATAATCTTTTGTTTTTTTACAATACATAATAATTATAGAAAGGGCATAAGGGATTTTTTCAATGCTGAAGTCAATTTTTTTCTGATTTTTTCGTAAGGTTAAGGTATTTTTTTCTAGTCCGAATATATATGATATAATTTTAGTAACTTCTGCATATCATTTATAGATATATATACTATTTATATTAAAATAGATAGTAAAAACTACTTTGAAAATACGGCGATAAGGAGCTCGGACGTACATATACGTCCGTACTCCTCAAAAGGTTAATATACTAACAATAATTAATATTGGTTCAACTTCTTGCGTATATGACGATGTTGCGTGTGATTTTTTATCCATTTATCATACTGATAAAGCATTGATAAAAGCACATGTAAGTTCAGTAAGTCAATAAAAATATTTATATTATTAGAGTCATACAATCGTCTTGTCGAATGCTTGCTTAGATAATTTATCGTCTGACCTCTTACATTTTACGATGTGAATTTGTATGATACGAAATGTGAAAGATATGTTCGTATCCTGGTATTTAATGTTTAAGACCAACGAAAATAATTAGCTGTGATAAATATGTATAAATTAATAATTGTAAATGTACCAATGTTTCTCAAATGGTGGGTCGTGTCTCGATAGCGGGTCATGAAAGCAAATTGCCAAGTCGCTGATAAAGAACATTGCCTGGTAACTATTTTGAAGTTAGTATAATAAGTGTCATTGGCTTGTGAACTGTCAGTATTTATAGGCACAATGCACCGAGCATGTTAAGTAAAATCTACGTAAAAATGCAATTGTGAGCTGTTAGTGACCTATAGTGGTATCTCTCAAATGAACTTTAATGTAAGCTTAAGTTCAGTGAAATAAAACAAATAAAAGGTACACCTCTGTGAAAATTCAATAAAGCTGAATTTTGGTATCGACCTTGATATTGTTTTTCTAAACATAATATCAAAAGTCCCCATCGATTTCTTTCGTCAAGATCAAAGGTCACCAAAAACGGTGTTTTATGAATAGCCGGTTCACGGTCATTTTTACGGTTTTTTTTCGGAACATTTTATTGAATGTCAAATTTGTAACTTAAAAAATGACTTCTTGCTTTAATATGTTAACTGAATTTCAAAAAAATAAAATTGAAGCTATGAAACATTCTCTGCATTCTATGACAAAGATTTGCAGTTATAACATTATGTTATTGTTAAACTCTACGATTTTCATTTCTTATCTAACATAATATTTCCTAATGTCTTTTTTCAATTGTATTAGCATTACTCTCCCATTTTCCATTAATTTATAAAGAGGTTTCTCAGTCATAATATATAGTATTTAAATGATACTATGATACTGGACGTAAATTTTGCATACATGTACGAGACATAAATCGGTATAAATTTCATTACAATTTGTATTCTGCAGATTAGGTCAAACTATCATATTGCTCCAAAAAATACAACAAATAAGATGGGTATTTCCAAAGTGAAGCTATTCCACTTTGCCAAAATTTATAGATTTTGAACAAGTTTTTTTTTTGTATAAAGCAACCACTTAGCATACAAACGAGAAGAATAAATCTATTTCAAAAAGAATGAAAACAAAAATAAACAAAATGTTCTTTTTAAATTTTGACATATTGGAATAAGTTTACTTTAGAAATACCTCGCTCAAATCTTCCTTTGTACAACAATACAGCAAAGGTAGATGATAATGTAATTAATGTTCTCGATGTTACAAAACCACACATTGTAATAAATTAATTAAAGTTTGCTTTGCACAGCAAATAGTGAATATAATTAAAAAGATATCTGTATTATAAAGCAGGTTTCAGATAAGCTGAAGATTTATTCTAGTTATTTTAAGATTAATGCTCATGAAGTCTAGAATAAGAAAGAAGTGTCCATGCAATTAAGTTATAAGTCTAGTGTAAACAACATTTTTACGACTTGTTTTCTAGACCTTGAAAATATATGGGTTACTCTATCTGACATATTCTCATTTTTACATATCTCAAATTAAAGAGAAATATATTACTATGCATGTGTGATGTGTGATGTGTGTAATAAAAATGTCGATTAAACGAGTTTTTAAAAGTAAGATATCTTCTTGTCAAAGAAAAGTTACGAAATTTATTATTTATAACGAGCTTTTAAATAAACTTGAATTGGGAGAAAAATTGATGACTTCGCAACACGTTTGCTGTTAACTAAGATCCATGTTCTTATTGATCACGCTGGGAACCAAATATTTCATTTTTTACTCGCCGTATTATATGTGTTGAAGTTAAAAGAGAAGGATTGATTTGGTGGACAGAATTTCAAGATGGTCAGAGCAAAAAAAAAAACACGCTTTATTATGCAAGAATATTAATATATCTGTATGTTTATATGTGGTTTTATTTGTATGTACTGGAAGTCCTACTCACCAACTTGCGAGGTTCCACTATTGTTTTTTTTTCATATTCTTCGCTATTTGAGGGGGTATTTCCAAAGTGACGCTATTCCGCAATGTCAAAATTTAAATAAGAAGATTTTGAACAAGGATTTTTTGTATAAAATAACCATTTAGCGTGCAAACCGTTCGAAAAAATTTAAATTATACTGTTCGAAATTTAATAATCATCGTTAATGTTCGGGTGAAATCGGAAAAGTTCGTAGACGGGCGGCATCAAAAAGATTACGAAGAGAATTGGAACTATAGATATTTTAGATCAATTCGAGAAATATACATTCAGTAATAAAAATGAAAAACTGATAAGAAACCGATAACTAAAATTTGTTATATAGTTAATTGACCGTTGACTTCACTGCCAGCGTGGCGATCTGTGATAAGTAATATTTACTATTTGCTACGTATGGAAAAATTCATATGATTAATTGCAGATTTTGGACGAGTGTTGTTATAACGTTCATAGTCTGCAGTCTACACAACCTTGGTATACACGCTTATGATATGCTGATAAATAAATAATTGTCCATTTGATACAAAAAATAAATGAAAGTTAGTTATGTCGTGTTATGACGCGTTTAAAATCGGCCTGTAAAGATACATCTTATACTCCTCACACACAGTTGTACCGAGGATTAGGAAAGTTAAAAAAATGATCCGATTTATGTAACACAAACTTTATAAAGAAACATATTGTGAGTTTACTATGGTCAGTAATTATTTTAACATTATCATGTGCCTCGAGACAGTAATTGAATTTCGGTGGAACACTTTCTCCGCAAAAAACCCGAATACATTTCTATCTTTCCGTCACGTAACTAAACTGAATATTAAAAAAACAGTTCAAAACACTAAATAAATTCAGTGAATCGTAACTATTTCCGTATAATAAAAATAGTACAGTTCCTATTGTTAATTCTTTTGGAACGGAATTATTCAAAACTATCTCAATTTGTATATTTTAAAATTTATGTAACACAATAAATTTTGAATAATAAGTACATCATATAAGCTGGCAACTGAAAAATTTTCACGTTGCTGAGATCTATTTGTTTCTCTCTCAGAAAGGACATTATAAATACAAAACACCATAATCAGATTATAATCTATAAATTATTGAGATGAATTAGTGTATAATATAAGTATATATATATGCACCAACAGAAAATAAGTAGGAAGTTGCATAGCAAGCGAGTTTTTAGTAGTTTTAAAACTTTGTTAATTTAACTAAATCATTTTATTTAATATCAAAAACCTCCAATACTCAATGTTACATTATAATTTTGTTATATACATTTATATATTAATCTGTCATGCTTAGAGCATATGGATCTACACAGAGTGGAGATATTCGCTCTGAAAGTGGAGTAAATAGATCTTAGAAATGTGAAGACATTTATTGACAGATTCATCCACGAATCGGTTGCCAGAAAACTGTTCAACCCAATGCGTATTCAGCTTAATATATCCGAATTTTTTTAAAAATCCAGGAGATGTAGGAATTGAAGGCGCATTCTCCAGATGCGGGACGCGTACGCTAACCTTTCGACTACCGGGCAATAATTTTTCAGTTGGGTGAAGTTAAACTACACCCATCTAATAATCTTATACGAGTATATACACTTTAAATTTCTAAAACGCTTGAATATTAATAATAAATAACGTTGTTGTTGAATTATATATTATACTTTTTAAAAAACTTGGTAACTCAAAAAAGTTAGGTACCTTATTTCACAAATCTTCAAAAATAATATTTACCTATTTATCCCGGTTGGTACATTTATGTGTATGAAAAAAATAGATGTTATTTTTAAGTAATATTCAAACATAAAGCCGTCTCGTTTCATATCGATAATTACTTAATTATTGCTTAATATTGGAAAATATTGTACACAGATTGCGTAAATAATAATATTTTAACTTTGGTCTTATTAAAGTGAGGATGACCTGGGTCACCTTTGTGTCTTGCTTATTAAAAAAATAATGACACAAGTACTAAGCATTTATTCACGAAGAAATACAACACGTATATAAATATATGTATTTACGAAATAGTGCCTCAATGATGTATCAATTTGACTTTACAATATGCCATTTGCTAACGAGTTGAACGGTGAGATGACGATCAAATGTGTTTGCGATTGACCTAATATGCCACCTGTAAAAGAATAATAATTTATCAATTGATTTCTATAATTTATATATGCGAAAAGACTGTGTTTACTCTGAAAGTTAAGTATGTAGATCTCCACAGTGTCAAGACGTACACTTCAGAAACGGATTATTTGTATCATTGTGAAAACATTTATTGACAGACTTTTTTACACTAAAATTTCCTGTCACCCAATAACTCAACCTATTGCGGACCCAATGCTACTTATTTGATAAAAAAATCTTAGCAGCTGTGAGATTCGAGCCCGAAAACTTCGACTCCGAAACGTTAAGCTCTCGATCGACAGTTAGTAAATATAAATACGATTTTATTAGTTATTCATAAGTTTTATTCAATTAATCAATATATTAAAAATCTAAAGATATAAGATGCCTAATAAACTGAGAAATTGGCTGATTTGAGATGAAAAATCTGCACACTCTATATCTGGAATGGACATCTTCACACTTTGGAGATCCATATGGTCCTCTATTTTTGCTTTTTTCCGAGGCTTCGTAAAACTTTAAGCCTGCCCCATTTGTAGTTGTAATTTGTATGGAAAAACACACATACACACACAGGTACACGCGCACACACACACACGTAGCCTTATATGATTTTAATTTTGTTGTTAAAACTTCAAATGATTAATAATTTACGGATTAAAGTAATGTGGGATTTAATTTATTGATTATTTTGGCATGGGGTTACAATATAGGTACTATTTACGTTATAAAATAAATAAAACACTAAAAGTGAATGCGATTTTAGTGAACACGATAAAACAAAAGTTCTCAGAGTTTTTTAAAATATTTAAAGAAATAATGTCAAAATTCGTTGAAACATCCTAAGTGAAAGCAATTACTGGTTGCTTATCACATTGGCCAGTGACCTTGCTCACCTGTAAATTATCAGCTGGTTACAAGCGATATTGATGAAGTATTTTATTTTATTTCCTAAGATGTTTTTTCGATTGACGTATTAGCGAAATCTCACGAAAGGTTATTAAGCGTTGATAATAATTATGCTTAGTATTCGTCGCCTCATTGACCGGGTTGGCAGGCGCGTGATTCTTGTGAATTCTAATCGGAATTAAACAACTAATATACACGGCAATTAGAGTATTTTTTCTAAATGTGCAAATTTGCTTGTTATTGTATTAACTAAATACGTAAAGATAAAAACATTAACATGTGACATGTGATATATGTTATTATGTAAAGATAATCAAATATTTAAGAACACAAGAGTTATTAGTGTTTATTTTTTATTTGGCTAAAAGTCATCCAAAGGACACTGTTTTTTATACACATTAAGGTCACTCAATTCCCGATCTTTATATTTCAACATTTATCCTGCAGAGAAACTTTAGTTTAGAGACATCAAAACTAAAAAAAAGTTTCATTCAGAAGTTAGAGAAAAAGAAAAAAATGGATTCTTTAATTTATTTCGATAAATCCATAATTTTGATTTTTTTATTATCATACAATGTTGAAAAATTGTGTAATTCAAAAATAATTTTAAACGGCTTAAGCAGGTTATGTCAAGTATTCTGACACTGGGATTTATCGATTTTTTATTCCTACTCGTACTTCGATTTGAAAAAAAATATCTCATAATTTTATTTTAACAGCTTGAAAACGTTATATTATTTAGCGTTGGGTCTTTAATTACATTATTGAACAAATTACCACATAGCCGAGGGAACAAATATCACAACTTGGAGAACATTTCAAAGTCATTTTAACACACTGTATCCAAACCGGACTAAAATTGATTTAAATTAGTTGAATCAACCTGAAAATTATTCATTTTCCGTCTAGAATTGGACAAAGATATTCCGGTGCATACCGCTTGAATTAAAATTTGAAGGTAAAATAATATAATACCATTTAAAATATAATAAGCAGGTGAATGAATTTATTATACCATGTTCATGATATTAGCAGTCTTGAATATGCTATTGAATGGAGTAAAGGTTATCACACTTATCGACGGGTTGTGGATTCAAGTTTCGCTGCCGGGTTTAAAATTCACATTAACTGTGGAAAGGAGAAAGGATGTAGCTCTCAATTTTTCAAAATAGCTTTTATTCGAAAATCTAAATGTATACAACTTAATACACGTTCCATCAAAAGGATGTAAGGTGAAAATGCTGAAATAGTGTTTACTAATGGAGCAGTCAAGGGTAGATTGCCAACATTTAAATGATACAATATCTTATTTTATATCAAACATTTAATATTTAAAGATTAATTTTGCTTTTTATCACTAACGGATTTTTTCAAAATCAACCAGAAAAATGTTGGCAAACACGAGATGGTTAAAATTAATGTTTTGTTTTTACCATATCGCACCGAAATCAGCACATATTATTATAGACACACACCATGTGAAGATATTTATTCCAGAAATAGAATCTCCGCAATATAAATATATGTCTTGATAGTTCTTTTTCACGAGAATTGTCAATAGAAAATCTGCCTAATCGGCATCCGTTCTGCATTTTTGGATTGTTTAAAATTAAGCCCTTCTTGGAATCGAGCCCCAATTTATGGCTACAAATTAATCTTTCGGCTGCTATGAGAGCAGATGGGAAGTCTTATAAATTGAACAACAAATAAATTCCATTTTAAATTGTTGTTTTTATTGATATTTTTCAATTCATCAAACGTTAATAAGAATAATATATTAATACGTTTACGTTTTAATGGGTTCAATACGTGTAAAAAATATTTTTTTAGACGTGTATATTTGAACTAAAAGCGGAAGTGAAATAATATAAGAGCGAAATTAAGAAGAATGACTTTTATTTTTACAAAGTGCAGTAATTTAAGATAATTTATTATGTTAATTACTTATATTCACATTTGCGTGTTATGGCCCTGGTCAAAAATACTGACGGAAGTAGTTTTCAATGCCGTAAGATTGTATAATATTTGCTTCGCGAATAGCCAAAAGTTGATGGAGAATACAACTTTTAAATTTCGTAAAGTGCAACAAAATTAAACCGTTTTATTAAATGAATTTATCTGTGGTATATGTAGATATTAGTTATTGTATCGTAGATACGAACGAATTGTCTGTGTTCTCTTTTTTTGTACCGAATCATATTAACGTCGTGTTGTTGATGTATTGAACTTATAATTTGTAATATTACAACATGTGTAAAGTAAATAAATAAAGAGACCAATAGTATTGTTTACATAAAAGTTTTAAAATATGTGAAATCAGGATGATTATAAATAATTTAAATAAATATTAAATTTGAATCTGCCCCGGGCAAAGAATACAGCTTGCCAGTCATGCTTGGTGTAGTAGTGGCCGGAACTATTATTTTTTGCAATGAAATGGTTGATCATACAAAAAACTTTGGTAAAACTATATACTTAAAAATAACAATTATTATTTATTGTACAGTGCAATTGGTTAATAAAAAAATATACTTAAGCAAAGTAAAATAATAAAGACGTTGAAATGGATTTCTATGGATTAAAAATACGGAAGTAGTTTTTTATGAATAAAATATGAATGCATAAATCTTTCAATAAGAAATGATTAATATTCACGAAGATAAATTTAATGAAGATAAAAAGCATTATGTTTTCGTTCAGAAAGTGGGTAACATTAAGCCAGATTAGGTTAGGTTAGGTTAGATCACATATGTTGTATATAAATAAACGATGTTTGATGTTTTTTTTAAATTGCATTAATTTATATAGTTGTCTCCTCGGTAGCGTAGAGGTAATTTTGTGCGCCTGGTGGTCTGGGAAATGCGGGTTTGATTCCAACATCTGTCGGATTTAAAAAATCAAAAATGCAGGACTGGATACTGGATACTGGACTGGGTTCAGGAATTATCTGACAAAAATTCTCGGGAAAAATTATCTATAATAGTATAATAACTATTTAAATGTGGACATTATCTTTAAGCTAAACGATCTCTTGATAATTGGCAAAGATATTCAATTGAAATTACATTTTAAGAAAATGTATGTACTAATTAAAATTATTATTTACTGTAGAATAATTAAACATTAGGCCGCAGGCACGATAACAGAGCAACGGCGGCAAAGCGACCGTAACAGAGATGCAAAATAGCAATAAATAGGTGTGCGCGCAAGTGAGCATGTTCGATAATACGACGACACGTTACCGTCACAACAACTTGCTCACCCACCTATTTATAACTATTTTGCATATCTGTTTCCGTCGTTTTGTCGCCGTCGCTCTGTCGCTGCGACACCCGGCCTTACTATTGTCATGTTTGTTCGCCCACGTGTAGGCATTTTGTACAATGACGTGGACTCAAATGATCGGACGAATAGTTTAATAATTATTAAGTTATTTAAAATTATTTTAATTTATACCTGTACCACTAAATTGTCGTATGTTTTATGGCGGAAATAGTGATAGATTTTTTTGGACAGATTACTTTTGATTTATACTGATATAGGCTTGTTTTATAAACTAATAAAGCATAGTTTTTATTGTTACCTTTTTAATAAAATTAACTTTTGACTATTATTAATGTGATTTTTTTGTGGTCGAGTTAGTAAGCTCAAGCCTCAAGTTCCATTGCGGCATATTTTATTTAAAACACAGGATTGGTTCCATAATGGTTTGAATAGTTATACCATAATGTTGATTTTTTAAAAACCACACGTCTGCTTTAACAGTGAAGTATTATAGATCTCAACAGTATGAAAATGGTCACACTAGAAATAAAGTATTTGTATTCCCGCAATGTAATTAATTATTTTGGCTATTTTTTATATAAATTCGTGGTCATTTAGCTTAGCCCATTAAACATTCATTCCTGCATCTTGAAATAATTCATCGTTAAATAAGTAATCAAGTTTTAATCGAACTAAAATTATTTGAGTTGGCACTTAATTGATAGAAGTTCATTTTTGATTTAATGCCACCCACTTTTATCATAAACAATTAGTCAAGTAATCGTTTTAAAATATTTTACCTGAAATGATTGAGTAGTTGATAAACATTAGAAAGTTTAAGTGTAATATAAAAGTGAAAATATCCCATTGCATTTTTTTTTGGCCAAGTATACAATTTAAAGTTTGAATATTGTATAACACAGACACGTGAATATTATATGTTTACATGTAACTTAAATAATCAGATGAAATGCGTATGCACGTAAATTTATGTAACTAAGACACATTCACTTATGTAAATTATTACAAATTAGAAAGAATTTTTGGTTTTTATCTTAGTGAAATATTCTAGTAATAAGTGAAAAGGGAATAGAAATGGTAAGCGTTTATCGTTTACTCGAGTCTAGACCGGTTCACCAGGTCTAATGTAATAACAACTGTTATACATATTGATTCATCTAAACATTCCGATCATTAAAAAAAAATATTAAAACTGGTAAAAATTATCCACTCTTGGGAAAATATTATATGAAGGGTCTAATATTTAATATCATAATATCTACGTGTTCATACGTACAATTTAAAGTGTAAAATATCTTTGTAATATTACAGACTCCGTGATTGTGAAAATGCTGTTTATTTTCAACAGTGATATTCTCCTTATAATTTATCTAATAATCTCCAATCCAGGCGATGAAGATGCAGCAAATACCATTTTAACTTATTTTTTTATTTCGAAACTCATAATATCGTTATGATTTATATTCATAAGTAATAATCACCATAACTAAAACTCACTTACAGCATAACTAAAAATCTCCAAGTATAAATTGGAGATATGTATTTAACAAAAGATAACATTTGTTCTTCTTAATTCAATTTTTATCGATTTTCCATCGAATACAAATGTAATGAGACTATTTATTTGTAACTGATATTACTGATGATACTAAACTATTCATACGTCAATTTATTTTGATTATCTATATAAATAAGACTGTAAATGTTTGCTTGTTCAAAATCTTAAATCTCCGAAAGTTCTTCACCGATTGTCACACCTGTGACAGGTAAAACATGTTTTTTTTTAAATAGCGCCATTTAATCAGACAGAGCCAAAGCAACGCATGGCCGGGTACAGCTAGTTGAATTATAAAAATATAAGTTAAGACGCACATTAACAACTATTATTAACAACTGTGGTAGAAATGCCTCAGTGAAATATTATGAAAGTAACACTCAAGGTGCATGCGAGACACTCTGGTGTCGTGTATTTTGAAATTAAACTAAGGTGGGTCTCCTACCTGTATCGTTTTAATCATTAGAATAATTTGTTGTTTGTGAGCAATATAACTTATGGGCAATCAATGTAATCCAGTGTATTTATTTCATTATGTTAAGCAACCGTAGTAATTGCAGTGTATTTCTGAAAACATAAAACTTTCATCAAATATTTCAATTTGGTCACTTTAAACTTAAATGTTGCCTATTAAGAACGATAGCTAATTAATATAACATTATCTTTGTGGATATATAATAAACTGTGATGTTTGCAAAACGCTTAAGCTAAAGTGGTCGAAGTTATATAGACAATATTTTGTATTGTATGGCAATAAGCATATGGGATTTTTTTGAGTTTTTTACTGTCGGATATGAAATGAATCAACGGATTTTTTTCACAAACGTAACAGTTACTTAACCTTTTATTTCATGCCTTCTACAACACCACATCCGATCCCACAAGCGTCATGTAATTATAATATAAGAGAAACACATTCTGAGGAATTAGCTGTTACATGGCATATGAAATATCTTGTAGTTCAGTAAAAACTTATGTGATACCTTTTTAGCGATACGGTCGTAACTTCCGACCATCTACAATGTAATACAGTTGAAATATCGGATTTTGGCAATGATGAGCAAGTGTTTTTTTTTTGTAGGATTATATATATCGATATCCATATAAATAAAAATGTAAATTTTCGTTTGTTCAAAATTTTAAATCTCCGAAACTTCTTCACCGATTACTTTGAAATTTTGACAAAACGTTAAGTTTAAGCACGCACGTGTTTTTATATACCTACTATTATATAAATGTCGCACCTGCAACAGATAACATATTTTCATTTTAATTAAACCTGACTAAGTCACAGTAACGTATGGCCGGCTACAGGTAGTGGGTGTATATATAATACATATATTTGTATAATATTAACAGTAACACCTTTTAAATATTGTATTGTATTATAAATAAACACTTCAGGGGTACTGCTTCCAATTCCATAGATCTTTTATATTACAGTTATTTCAAAATGTACACGAAATCTAGTAGATTAATACAATTAATAATAATTTTACCCGAAAATAAATATATATTTTACATTGTCGAAGAATACTCAGCTTCGTAGGGTAACTAGTATCATTTATGTTTTGAAATTGAGTGCATAATTAATTATACTATGAATTTTTTTTTTAATTTAATAAAGAAAAGGAGACAAATATTTAAAATGTTTAGCACATCTGACTAATGACATACAGTTAGACGAGTGTGACGTTACTAGCTTATCGACTATTAACCTAATATGGCTCAGTTATAAAGGTTCCATTACCTTAGACTTACTGACCCAAAGACCTTACACAATACCCGTATGGACGTAATAATAACTTGATATCCATTACAAGAACTCTCTTGCATGCATCTTACAAAACTTGTGTTTTCTTTATGTATATTAAATAAATTGATTTATTACCAAAGCGAAATAACCAGTTACGGTGTATTAAGTAGTTATCATTGATTCGGGGCAAATGAATTTATACGGGTTGTGAAAAGTTGGGCGTGTCTCCATAATTTTAATTGAAGAAAAAAAAAAAAAAAAAAAATGAA
>JAGVSQ010001455.1:0-29263 GCA_022683975.1 Rhyacophila evoluta | reverse complement strand
ATAAAAAAGTCGTACATTATGTGGTCCACCAAATGATTTTTCTTGGACACCCCTGCGCTACGTTTTACGCCAAAATATGTAAGTGTATAAGTGTGTGCGAGTGTTTTGTGCTGCTAACTTCAGACATTTTTCCGAAACCGTGGACGTTGTCCTTTATTTTTACTGTATTATGGGATTTTGACAAATATTTTTTTCAAGCATGAATTTTGACAATTTTTAATAACTTGACGAGTTTGTCACCTTATATTCGGAGAAATCCTATATATATATATATATTCAAACAAAACAATGCATTGTCTAAACTAATCGTTTTTTAATTTTTGTGACCATTGGTGTAAAAAATTGTTAATTATTATAAAGACAATACTTATTTTTCAGAGATTTTTCCAATCAACTTTGAAGGCGGAAAACTTATTGTTAATAGAGGCATCAATAATCATTTTCAGGTATATACGGAATGATGTTTTCTCTTAAATTTGTTCATTGCTTTATTAACTTTGATGTTTTAAACTTTATTTTCATTTTTGCAATGAATTCATTCAAAATTATGCTTAGACATTACTATACTATAGACATTTTGGATCTATTGTTAGTCAGCTATAATTTTTATGGGCTACAGATTATTTTGGCGAAGTAAATAATATAGAATTCATTAATTTATACGTATTGCAGATTTCACACACTGTCAACATGAGTGCAATATCTCCAAGTGGGTACAAGATGGGTGGAACATTTGTAGGCACAAAGCAAACTAGCCCGACAGAAGCCTTCCCCGTTATCCTTGGAGATGTGGACCCAGATGGAAACATTAATGCTAATGTCATCCATCAGTTCACACCAGAGGTTAAGTGCCGCTTTTTAGGACAGGTATGGATAATGATTTATTTTAACAATAAATGAATTCTTTTTCCATAAATTTTACTTGGAGGTTGTTTGGATCATGTAGTACAAGTAAGGTAAATAAAGAGCACGGAAGAATCCACTGCCTGTTGAATTCCATGTAATATTATT
Source organism: Rhyacophila evoluta (assembly GCA_022683975.1). Classification (NCBI taxonomy): domain Eukaryota; kingdom Metazoa; phylum Arthropoda; class Insecta; order Trichoptera; family Rhyacophilidae; genus Rhyacophila; species Rhyacophila evoluta. The sequence goes on along the minus strand of JAGVSQ010001455.1, from coordinate 28,252 downwards.
TACATGTTATAGTTGAGTTTTTTTTTTATATAGCTGTCTGGTCATGTGCGAGTGCATAGTATACAGATTTCAAACTATTCTATATACAATGTCTTGATTTCCAGGTACAAGCGGCTCAACTTGCCGCTGTCCAGCTGACCACAGAATACAAAGGGGATTATCACACAGCAGCATTAACCCTAGGCAGTCAAGCAATGCACGAACGTTCATATGTGGCGGTCGGTCACTACCTGCAATCTGTCACCAATCGATTGGCCCTAGGAGCAGAGCTAGCATACCAGAGAAATCCCAAGATACCAGGAGGTGAAATCGCAGTTGTTTCGGCGGCGGGTCGTTACACAATGTCTGGTGAGTCCTAGATCTATTATTATTTTTTTACCTACTTCTTTCAAGACCAAATCTTTGACAGCTAAATTGAACTTTTTTTATATTTTATTTTAGATTCAGAAGTATCCGGCACGCTAGGGATGGGCGGTTTACATGTTTGTTATTACAAACAAGCTAGTGAACAAGTTCAGGTAATTTAATTATTATGCCTAAACATAGATTTGTACATCAAAATATTTTTCATTTTCTTGTACAATTTTGTGAATCACACAGCACTAGATGTTCATGGGTTCAAATAAAAATTTCGAGTTCTTGATATAAATTCAAAAAATGAAGTGGATGCCCAATTAGTTGATGAAGTTCGACAACCAGTCACCCAGTGGCTTGGAAGATTGGTTGACAACCAACCTAAAATAAATAATCTGTCAAGACAAATCATTTAATCGGGGTGAACTGTATGCTCCATACATTTCAAAATAAATCCATACCATTTTATGAAAAAAAAGAATTCTTGCTTTTTTCCATTACCTGCCACATCTTCACACTCACTATGCGGGCGTACAATATGGTGCAACAAATATAAACGTAAAGTGGTCTTGAAACCGCCGGACGTGTCTCAGGACTAGCTTCTCAAAATGTTGGTAGATGTGTACTAATGTATGCATGATCTCTGACCTGACTAAATTTTATTAATGTACAGATTTGAAGAATAGATATCATCTTACTTTTTGTAAGATGTTGCATTTTTTTTTAAAGCTTAGAAATTATTCTACGAGGAAACCATGTCGCAGTGGCTAACCGGTCAATTATTTTTTCCATTTTTCAGATTGGTGTAGAATTAGAAACTTCATTGCGGGGCCAAGAGTCTGTTGGCACAATTGGTTACCAGGTTCAGCTTCCTAAAGCTGATCTCGTGTTCAAAGGTGAGAACATTTATTATTTCAAGCTTATAATTCTGTTTCATGATTTTAAACAAAAAAATATTCCATAAAATTGTATTGAATTTAAAATGATCAAGTATATCACATTGTGTTTCTAAAAATGAGGTCTCTATCCAAATCTATCTAGATATCAACTTTCTATTTTTTTGGTACGTCCTATCAATTATTGAGTATTAAAGAATATTTTTATTCCCTAAAAATATTTATTATATTGAACTATAATAAATTTCACTTGTGGTTTACAGACTCTACATTTTTAATAACCACATTAGTCTTTCATACATATTTAGTTACACATTTTCTTTATTTCAGGTATGATTGATTCAAATTGGACAGTTGGCGCCACATTAGAAAAGAGATTGCAGCCTTTACCTTTTAGTTTTGCATTGTCGGGAAGTGTTAACCATACTAAGCAGCAATTTAGATTTGGCTGTGGAGTCATCATTGGCTAAAAACATTATCACTGTAAATTGAACTGTCGCACATTTTGTAAATGAAAATTTTAAGTTGATGTTTTTTTTATCAAGTGAAAAAAAATACAAAATTTTATGGTGGATGAAATTTTTTGCATGAGTATATTATTGCTCTATATACAATACACATTCTCATAATATATAAAAGCTGAACTGCAAATAGTAGAATTTGAAAAATATATTTTCTAATTTAATAATAATTTTTTAAAATAATAGGAATCTGGCTGACCAAGGAAAAAAAACCATCTCACATTTATACCATTATGATTTAGGACAATATATATGAGATTATGAACAAGGATTAATCTCTGCTTCAATAAGCAAGTAAAATTTGAATATCTGGGAAACTATCAAACTCAATATGTTTTGAATTTGAATAATACTAACAATGCTTACTTACTTTAAATTAATAAAAAGTACACTTTTATAGACAATGACTACGTTAAACAATAATCATGTATTTTTACTATTATTTATGAAATCTATTATTAAAATGAAATAAGAATTTACTTGTTTATTGCATATAGAGCATAAGTATGTTTCCTACAACTATTTAATTTCATAATGTTATAACTGATTTAGCAACAACACATTTGGATTTCTGTTACACTACTTGTGATTCAATTCGGTCTGTTTGATGTATTAATGGTGCTTCAATGGAGGTTTATCATGCTAATTCCATGTAATTTCTGAATTATATTATTTTTGATTAATTCATTAATATAACAACTAGTTTCAAAAATGAACTTTGTATCATATCTTTGAATATATGCTTTCCTATTAAAACAATGTCAGTAGGAAATTGTGATGTAAATAGTGTTGAATCTGAGTGATGTTGCCACCTCAGGAAATAATATTTCCGTTTGAAGAGTTCAATATACACCTAGATATTTATCAATAATGAACTGCATTTATTAATTTTGAATTTTTATATAAATCTCTATCACCAATCTGTTTTAAAGTAGTCTCAACATAGTTTCATTTTAGGTACACAAATTTTCTACCTTTAAGGAGGTATCCCGAGTTCTTTAGTTTATTGAGTTGATAAATTTACTGTGTGTAATATCATTTTATGTATGATATGTTAACCAAATAAACAACAAATATATATATGTAAAATTATATAATTATATATGCTTTATTACTTTTGTACCATATGTCCATTTAAAATTTTAGCAGTATATTTTGTAATCACTATTCAAAAAAATGCAAAAACATTCTTAATGGATGATATCTACCGAGAAAATATGAGAAATCTTAATACGCAAGTATTTGTACAAAATTGTAAGCTGTATTTTTTTTATTTCTAAAAAATTTAATAACAGTAGTTTTCAGTATGCAAGAGATAGGAGTTTGCATAAATAGTAAAGTTACAAATTATATCCAGACAAATTTGATTTTTTGAAGAAATAAATTATTATATTATGAAAAGACCCGCATGTGAATTTTTACCAATGGCCATGTAAAATGCTCTAGAAATATTAGTTATTAATAAAATAATTCCCGCAAATTCTATATATTTTTTATAAACAATAGTGTGGATATTGTAAAACAATAAAACCCACTGTTTACACTTGACTTCAGCCTCTGCTTGCAATAGTCAGAATGTAGTATTGTAATTAACAGTGGCAACAATTTAGTTGTAATATAATAATCCGTTTTCTTTTCATCTTCTTAATTTCCCTCAGTATGTTCTAATCACATTTTGGCCGGCACATTGGGTTTGGTTCCTTCGAAATTTTTATTTACAATAATAAATTAATACAATTTTAAATTAACAGTCTTCAAGTACCTTCAGCCAACGGTGCTAACTAAAATTATTGGATTATGCAATCTGTATATCCATTGTATGCTATACAATAACTACATCTAAATGGATTTTTGTCAGGCTTTTTTAACCTTTTATCTGTTGGCATTGGAGTAATAGCCTTTTTTAGTACTCATCATTATGTTTATGAATGAGAGACAAACATTCGAATTCAGCTGTTCATGCTTTCTTATAAACCAATTTTGATATTTACAGGACTATTGGTACATGGTTGTATGTTGTGTAAATTTGGTATTTCTCTGTGCATTTTATTAGCATAAACTCTTTTTGTATCAGTTGGATATCTCTCAAAAATATCGAAATGGTTGGAAGGCTAGTATATTGGCTACCGCATTTTAGTTTATATTATTAGTCCATTTATCATAGAATTAGTCAAAATATCGAAATGAGAAAATGATTGTGAAAAACACAAAATAGTTATTGTTGTATGACATAAAAATATGGTACAATAATAATTAAGTTAGCTATTTTTAATTTAAATAAAAATGTTATTGATTTGATAAGAGTTTTATCATTGATTTCCTAGTTGCATACACCTGACACATGCTTGTAATTTTCCTTTTTCCTAAAACTCCCCCTTCTATGGATGTATTTTTGTCAACTGTGATCGTGAAGCACATATTACATTATTTACTCACTATCATGATTGATTTTTAAATGTCATAATTTATCCTTATTGTCTTAAGTTTGTCATCCATGTCTTAGTGATGTACAATCACCTCAATACTGGTTTCACAATTTTATTCTATGTCAAAGATCAGTCTGTTGTATACAACGATTCTTGGCAAACAACCAGTCTATAGTTATTTTATCTTACATGTGAGATGAGGGTTGTTATATAATACAATGTAGTGTGTACTATCCCTACATTTACTACCTTCATATAGAGCTCCAAGGTCGCTTGTATGAATTTTCTGTAGTGTCTCATATATCTTTTATCAAATCCAAAACAACTTGCATGTTTCCCTCAATCATCTTGAAAACCCTTAACTTGCCTTTGATGTTAGTGAATTTTTAATCAGCAGACAAAATAAATAACGTTTAATGACATTTAGATGAATAAAAGACTATTGTTTATGTCATATAAAATTATATTTATTATCATTATTAACTTTTATCAATTTACACAATATGTGGCCACAGAATGTAATATTACGATATACAAATTACTCAAATACTGCAAAAAGCTGACATCTGATAAAATATTTTAAGATGAAATTTACCAAAAGATGATCTTAATACATCATTTATGTAATTGTATATTGATAGTTTTTGCAACATATTAAATATTATTACCTCTTATTCTAGTTGATAATGAGAAATAATTTCGAAGATATACTTGGATAAATGTATTTGTTCCAATAATACTAGTCTAGAAAAGATAGCTGTCTATTTTCATTTTACCCAAATCAAACCTGAAACGAATGTTTCATTTCAATATGATCTTACACTCTTTGCAAAACTATACTTTTTAGTCAAATGAGTTTTCAAGACATCACAGATGTAAGTATTTTCTGTAAAATATAAAATCAAGTTAAAAATTGAAGTATTAGTATGAGAAAAAACGGAAGAAGTAAAATACTGTGAAATTATGTTTCCACGGGCATAAAATTTAATAATCAGTTTATGTCAATGAGTTGCCATTGCCAATAACGAAATGAGATTTTAAAAGCTTTTCTTTAAAGTTATTATATTTACATCCATTAATCTCAATGTGTTATGATAAGTATAAATAAACAAGTATATGATGAATAATATTCATGCACAATACTATACAATATTATGAATACATAAAATGATACTCTATAAAATATTCTTATCTTTATACAAATTAATGCGATTACTAAAAGTAGATAAAAATATTACAAAATGATTAGTATATTTTTTAATATTCCATATTTCACAGGGAATCTTTTTCATGCTATAGAATATATTGTAAGGACAATAAAAAAATTATACATAATACACATGAGGCATTTGAGGCAATCAATTGTTACTATAGTCAACAGATACTGATTTTATATACACATTGTTTGATCAATATACGTATATATACAAGGCGTCATCGTTGGTTTGCATAGATTTTTACTAATTTTTATTATCAGCGTTATTTAATCGAAAAGCCTACAAATTGATGCCCACGTTAATATCAAATTAAGAATACATAGTATATTTTAGAGGTTGGCATTAATAAGGAGTTAAATAGGTGTAATCAAATGCATTCTTAATAGTTATAACAGTCACTGTATATTGCTGTCAATTATTTTAGGTACATTAGAAGATTGGATGGTTTATATAGGTTTATTTCATGGTTACTCTGGAAAAGCTGCCAATATACATAAATTATTGTAAGATTTCCGTTTTTTTTTTTTAGTAAGATTTGACCTTTTTAGTAAAAGTGTAAAAGCAAAATAATCTTGAAGGTTTTTTTGACACACAACTATAGTTACTTCAGAGTAATACCCAATATTCAATGGTTTTTTTTAGATCATATGAAGTTTTAAGAATATAATAATAAATTTCATTCATATACAATTAACTGACCAAAACATGCAGAATTCAGCAATTAATTATGCCAATATTAATGACAACAAGAAAAATTTAGTGAGCCTAAAATAATGTTTTTTTGGTAGATGACGACTTGACATTATAAAACTAAAAATGTTTCCAACAGCCATTTATGGCAAAAAAATATTAGACTGTCTTATAACGCAATAATACTATATAATTTACATACTACTGTTTATGATAATGGTTAAAATATTTTTCAGTGATTTTTTACAGCATTTAAACTATTGTTTCTGTCAGTGCAAAATATAAAAGAAATAACATTAAAAATAGGCAACACTAAATATTAAACCTTAAAACTACCAAAAATAAATTAAAAAAATATTTGTAGGGTCTCTATTCATTACTATATATATTTTCTTATGTGATGGTTAAAAGAATATAAATGACCATGTGAAGATGTTACTCGGAGAAAGAAACATGGTATTATCAAAATGGACACTATTTACAAAGGACACTCTGTGTATATACAAAAAAACATTGATTCAAAGCACTTCAATAATTAATATTTTGAAGACAAAAAATATTATCTGTTGAATTTTTATCAAATACTACGTACTGCTACACTGTTTTACGTAATAGTTTCATATGACATAATAAGGGGAAATGAAAAAAATAAAGGAACAGTTTTAAGCATTGTAAGATTGTTATTAGAGGGTATTACAATATAAAAGTGCCGCAAGAAATAATTATACAGCATCTATTATTAATTAATAGTATTCATACAGAAGCCAGTATATTGTATGTTATAACATGCTTTAATTATGTTTATAAACGACACAGATTTTTAGTAGATTGGTAGCATATTATTTACATTATACTATAAAACTAGAACTTGTATTCCTCATTTTTACATTTTCCAGCTTTTTATATCATAGCATTTATAAGCAAGATCCGCTTCACCCCCATACGAACAAACCTTAATTTATATTCATTTACGCAGGGCTAAGAACTGTTTTTCTGCCTTTTACATTGTCGATTTAAAATGACTACATAACTAAATCTTCATTGCTTTTGGATGCAAACGAATCTACTCTGGGCTATAATTGCACGATAATCTGAGAAAAGTCAAACTCAATGATTGATATTTTTGTTGCGAAACCAATAAAATATTATATATATTGGTTGCTGAGGATTAGTCTATTCTATGTCCACTTTTTATGTATTTTTAACTAATAACACCAGACGAAAGGGCATATTTTTCTGTACTATGTCCACTAAAATATTTTCACTGGATTCATCTGTAGAGTAGTTTTTTCATATGTAATTTTATTCTATCTTCAGAAAAAAACCGATAAAGTTAATGCTTGTTTATACTATGTCCACTGTTCACTAAGAGCACGATTTTCGGAGGACATAAAATATAAACAGTTCGCTTTACCAAACAAAATGTGCATCTAAATAATTAAATTGAAAGCCAGGAAGCCAGGTCCAATGAAAAAATATTGAATCATGGCCTGAAAAAGGTTGAGACCCCTGCATTAAATAATAACAATAAACCACATAAATTCCACTAACCATTTTAATACGGCTACTTGTACAATAAGTAGAGTTCAATATAAAACAGAAATAGGGACAAATAAAGATTGGCAATTAATACTAAAGCAAGGGGCACCTTAATAGATGAGTTTAAATATTTTTAGGCAAAAAGTTTGATAAACATTATGGAATGTTTAAAAATGTTGTTTTATTGTTTCCCACGCAAGAACACTGTTGCAATGAAAAATATAACAGTGTTATTATTATCACCTTATTCTATAATAATATGCTCATCAAATTACTGGATATAGAATAAAATAGCATTGATGAAATTCTCGCCAAAGTTAACAAAATCAGTAGAAACTATATATTTAGAAAACCATATAATATAAAATATTGGAGAAAATTTTGTGAAACAATATTGTAGAAATATTAAGTATTATAGTTTTTAGTCAAAGAAAATAATGAATTTTATCGTTTCATGTCTAACCAGTAGTAAAGACATACATTAACTGAATGTTTATTGTGTGGTATGTATGGCAGCCACTCCTTGACTGAAAATTGATGACGCATAATATTGCATTTGATACAGGATATATTCAAAAAGCTATTGTAATAATTAAGGTGTAATTTTTTTTTTTTTTATTGCGTTTTTGGTTCTTAGCAGATTTTAAACAAAGCACCTGTTTTATCATAGCACATTATAAATACTTAACTTGAAGTACTTCCCTATAACTTTGGCGTTAATTAGATGAACAATCAAATAAGGTGAACTTAAATTAAAGTCTGATGAAACTACCATTAGGACGCAAAGTAAATAAAAAATCCATAAGTGACTATGGGTGGTAGGTTGCCAAATGTGTTGTGTACTAAATATTCAAAGATTGAAACATTATATGTAGAAGTATAATACATAATTTCAAAATGTAAAGAAATGATTTATACACTGAAATAAGCACAATCTATAATTTGACTTCACACTTCAGTAAATATGTCAGCAGTTTGACAATTATTATAGTATAATTTATGAAAATCTTTAGTTTATAACCAATCACCCATATTTTATTTTTTATTGAACATTGTATTTTGAATAGAGTAGCACTTTTCTAGAAGGCAGTAACTGCACTAATTAAGGGTTTGTTCTATAATAAATAACCTGTAAATAATATATAAGTATTCATAAGCTGTTTACAGATGGATAAATTATGGTGACTTTCTTTTGTTTTTGAAGTTTGAAGAGCAGCTTTACAAAGCTCTCTTTAAAATAATTTATCAATATTAATGATATTATAGAAGGAATATTTTTTTTTATATGGGTAGGTACAATAGCATAGACTGATGATAGATCATACACTATAACTCAAACGTTATATATACAATATATTGATACATAATGATCTCAAACGGTTTATCATACAACATTTATAAGAATGTCTTAAGAGATGATGAAAGATAGCACTGTATTTTATTTATTTTGTTTAGTAATATACTGCTCAGGTCATACATTCCTACTAAAATTACTATACATTATATTGTGTCGACTATATCATTTCAGTCATAAATATTAATTTGTCACTTCATATTCTTTACAACCATTGCATAAATATTTATGAAATATTACACCAGTTTTAAAATAGTTTAATTTAGACATTAATCTACCAGAAAATAGTGTTAGACTGTATTCATAAGAAATCATGTTTTTTTTAAAAATACTATCATCAACTGAATATGAGTCAATAAAGCATGTAAATATTAAGTGAAATTTAGATAAAAACACATAATATACAATTGAACAGGATTAATTGTTTTGATATTATTAATAAAGGAGAATCAAGAAAACTACAGTACCGAAAGGGTCTAAAACAACATTGGGGAGAGGTATTAAAATTAAAATATTCCACATACAATTTAATAGAAAACAGTGTCTTAGATATGGACACTACGTAATAAGTCATTTCATCAAATAAAAAAATATGGTTCCATACAACTAGTTGTAGGATTGTTATGCAATAGAAAATACAATACATACCTACAATATTAACGTATTACTATTTTTTATTGAATGCCCAAGAATTAGCATATCAAGACAAGATCCATGAAAATATTCAAATTTGGTGAAATTTTGCTATGCAGATTCTTGTGAATTTAATTGGCATGTTTAACAAATTAAAAAAATACTATATTACTGAAAAATGTTGTGACAGTTTATATTTTAATTTGACCTGATTTTAAATGGAAATGAATGAGCAATGGGCACAAATTTATGAAGTATGTTTAATCAACAGTAGCATGGATCCAGCCCTACCGTATATTATTGGAGAGAAAAAAATAGGTGCTCAGTACATCATTGATGCGTTTTAACTTCCCTTCCCTTCTTGTGGAGGCAGTTCATCCAAGAATTCAACATGAGTGAAAGGAAAGTGACCAGTGCGACCATTGAGTTCTCCCTCCCACTGCCCATTTATGTTTGTTTTGGTGACAGTGATGATGTCGCCGAGCTCTAGCCGCAGCGCTGTTCTATCATATGCATTTGGAACTCGGGTCTGTCGAACGCGAGCCCGGGCTGGAAGAGATCTCTAGAAAATATTAAATGATTCTGTAGTTTATACAATTTAGTGAGGTTAAGAGGTTTTTATTCTGCAGCATAAATTTGTTGAATACTGTATAAATTAAGGAGAAAATTGTGATGTGGTCGACATCAGAAGTTTTTAGTATTTAAAAATGATTTTGATATTATTTGAGTGATGAGCTATGTACCCCTCCTCTTTTTGTCAAGAGGATAAAAATATATGATGAGTCTTGGAACAATTAGTGAATACTTTTGATGCCAAAGTGATTTAAGTCGAAACATTGTTGCAATACCGTGGGGATAACTGTGTCAGGAAAATATATTTAGGGTAACTGAAAATAATATAAAGCACATAACAGTGACTTTTATGAATCTTCAATATAAAAAAAACCATACTATTTTCACATGAGTGAAGAGTGATGGTTGCTAGGGATATTATTTATTCTAGAATCAGCAATGAGCTTACTGTTTGACTCTTGTACATTTTTTTATAAATAATAATAGTGGATGGATAATTCAATTTAATTTAAAATTGTAATAATATAAACATATAGTTTTTAAAATAAACAGCTAGCCAAATTATTATATAAAATTCAACATAATTATTTATCATTTGCTTAGTATACATTCCATACTGTGTAATTAACAGAAAAATTGAAAAATTCTATTCGGTCTCAGTCTACTTTTATGGAGTGATTAGATAATGCCCTGCTACATGGCTTACTGTGTAGAATTACAACATGGCTTTATAAAGATAGTATTAATAATATGCTAAAAAAATAAAAGACTTACCTGCATATCTGTCCTGGCATGGGTGGTAATAACAGGAGGTTGTTGATTATCATGGCCAACTGAAGAGTGATTCAAATTGTTTTGCTGTATATTCTGATTTGGAGAGTCTGTCACATTATTGCTGTTCGCACTTGTCTCAACAAACTAAAATATAAAAACCCATTTTTATAATTATTTTCATGACACAAACATCAAGCCTTCCAACAATAAATAACAAAACTGTGTAATAAGTATTTCTTTAGATGTACAATGGACTTTTGGGATTATTTGAAAGACATGCTACAGTTACAATGCTAGCTGCACTAAAAAATTTACGATTTTCTTAAATCTTCTATAGGTTAGACTAGGGGTCGTATGTGGTTCTTGGCGTATGCAGGTGCGGGCGGCTCTTTTTTCACTGAATCAATGGATTTTTTCTTTATTTGGCATTTTTTTTTGTTACTTATTGAATACTATTTCAGATTTCTCATTTTTTGCTCTTCCACATTTCTTTTATGGTTCTCAAAATAATTCTAAAACATTGTGCTACTTATATTTGGCTCTTTTGGCTCAAGAGTTTGCCGACCCCTGGGTTGAAAATTTACATACAACAAAAAATATATATGCATGTTTTTTTGTGGAAGGGCCCAACTGCACGATGTGTAATTGTGCAGCCTCCCTTCAGCATTCTCAGCCTTTAAGTTTAAAAATCATTCTCTTATATTATTTTACATATTCGCTTTCCAATCATGATTTCACTAATCACATGTACATCTGCAACTTCTGTTGTATTATTCAATTTTATTGTACATAATACTAAAAAAAAAAAACGCACACTGAAGTGATTTAGATCCACCATACGTTCTGTGGCTTCTTTCTGAAAATTCCTCTTTCATCTTTCGTAACATAACATGTGTTATGTATGTAAGGTAGAGTTATATTGCAGACATGAGTGTACGCAATGAAAAGCACATTATGTAGTTGTGTGCCCACTAATAGAATGAGAATAAACTAATGAAATAAAAGATTTTTTGCTTAAATAATGTATCACTATATCTTGTGAATCTAGAAGCACTTATTTTTTATTGGAGACCCAATCTTAAACACAGTCAAAATATAAATATGATCTTAATAATTCAATTTTACAATTCAAGAATTTCAATATTACTGACCCGCATAACGTAAGGAACTGGAATGGAACCAGTGTTGCCAGCTCTATTTCTTGCTGTCCACCATTGATCTTCATCTTTACATATTACTTCCAATACTTCTCCTTTTCTGAATGGTAGGTCATCTGTATCCTACAAAAATTAAAATTTATTTGCGTCCGATTTATTTATACAGACCAGTATGCAGCATAGGAGGGCAATCTACTGTGACCATGTGAAATTGATAAGAGATATAAAAATATGATGAGTAAAGGGATTACGTGAAAAAATATAGTATTAATAATAAATGACATTTCAACGGGTGTAAATAATTGAACTTACTGGAGAGGCTCTTTGTTTCTTTTTTATGGTTGCAATGACGGAAAGATAGTTATTAACTAGAGATTCTTCTAGTCATAATGTTTTTAGGTCATGTTAATTTCTTTTATAAGAAGCAAACGCCACCCAAGTGCCTCTGAATGTCCCCTCAAATGCTTACAAAATTATAAGTTTCTGGATTTTTTTTCGGCTTGCGTAATGTATAATTATTAATTTCTCCTATAAAAATCTACCACCCCTTAAATACCTCCATGATTTTGAATCCATTATCGCACCCCTAGAAGGCTTCAGTGTCATTAGTACAGTTAATCGATTTCCACTGTGCATACTGTAATTAATGCTCGATTTAGCAGAATTGAAACAGTGATGAAAAAAAACTTTTATCGTAATCCTTCACCCATAGAATTGTTTATTGTAACACTGCTAAATGCTAATTGGTTAACTACTATTAATTTTAACCATGATTTATTTCCTGCAACCATATTTGTAATCTGTGGTCGCCGTGTTATTTCGATACCTTCACTGATATTTTGAATTGACTGGGAAACTATCCAGAAAAAATTCTCATCCATCTTATCTGATAAATTGATAGTCAACAAATGAGAATTAATATACATATTCAATAATATAATCACACATACCTGACCATCGAAATCATATTTGGCCATCACCGTCTCAATGACAGTAGTAGGTGCACTGTAAACCAACGGCCTGACCAAGGGTGTGGAGTCCAAATAGTGCAACCGGTAAAAAGCCAAAAGACTGGGAAGATCTGCAAACTGTTGGTCTCCAATTCTAAACTGGAATGTACCATCTGTTTGAGGAACACGATTTATTATATAATGAGATACTCTGCTCTCCTCAGTTTCTCTGAAATTAAAAAAGTTGTTAATAAAATTAATGTAATTAATTAGAATTATCAATGAATGGAAAAATATTACTCACACAGTACTCTCTTTACTATTTGAAAGATTATAAGTATGAAGTGCAAACAATATGTTTACAGAGGAAATATGCATGCACCTGCTCATAATTATTAGACACTACAGTACTAACGGTGCACTACTACTACACCATATTGAGCAGCAATTAAAAATATGATAAACTCTGTTTTTTCAAAATTTAACTTTTGCCATTAGCCGCACTTTTACTTATGAGGGCAGTATGGTAAACTTCACTACTTGATTGACGACAATACAGTATTAAAAGAAAATGAAAAACTAAACAATTTTTTTAATGTTATTTTTTGTAGCCAATTGTAAAATAATATCTAAATGGACCGATATTAAATACTTTCATGTTTTTTTCTGGTCAATTAGATAAACAAATACTTTTTTTATTTGAATATTTTATCTATCTGAACATTAATTTATCAAATGCATCAGGAAAATAGCTGCAAAATTGTTGGTACATTTTTCTTATGCAGTTTGGATTATGATGCATCTGCTTAATAATCACATTTAAATTTACTGGAAATGTCTTACCGAACACATAGGACAAAGTCCCCTTGAATTGTATTGCTGTCCCGAACCAAAAATACTCCACTTTCTCGTTCACCTCGGAGCATTTGAGTTGCTGCTACTCTGGACAATCCACTGAAGTACCAGCTGCAAAAACATCAAATACTTTTTCAGTAAGAAAATCTTATCGATAGTTGGCGTAGGTGTCATAGTGGACAACGAAACATCTGTCCAGCATCCCATTTTTCACTCGATCACTTTGAGAGGTAAGTTTGCAATGGATGCATCAGTATTTGGTGAGCCGTTTAATGCCAGTTGGGGCTGGTTTAAAATTTTTAAAAAGAGGACCACCATTTGCCATTTTCAGGCATGGTGAGGCAGCGAGTGCGGATATGAAGACAATCAAGGATTATATCAAAATATTTACCAAAATTACAGTGATGGATACATCTCCCCCCCCCCCCCTCCCCCAGCAAATCTTCAACAGTGAGGAGAGAGGACTCTTCTGGGAAAAGCTGCCAAGCAGGACTTACATAGCAGTAGAGGAAAAGAGGATGCCAAGCCATAAATGAAGGATAGGCTAACCCTAACACTGTACGCCAATGTGAGCGGTGACTACAAGATTAAGCCGCTGCTGGTTTATCATTCGGAAAATCCCAGAGCCTCTAAGTCACGTAAGATTTTGATAGAATTCATTATTTATAATACATTTTTCTTATTTAAATACATGTATTAATAAAATGGAGCCATTGTCCAAATTTTTTTTTGAACTAGCTGTTAAGATATTCTAATTGATTTACAACTTGCATATTTTCAACGTTCTATCCCTTTTCAAAGTATTTTTTATGAGTATTTAATATTTTTATTGTATAATTGTTTTCATCATGGAAATATCATTGCACTCAGGAAAAAGCGCCCATTGTATTCGAGTGCCCTTGTGAGGTGAAGAATTTGGATGACGCAGTCCTGAGTCAAGGCAGCACTTTAACGTCATTTTAGATAACAGGTGTTTATAAAAAATTGTTGGAAGAAATTGAATGGAGGATAAATCTGAGATAGAGTTGCCCACTTGCTTCACTATACATGGCAGTTGACTAACGTTACTCTGTTACTTTATATTTGAAAAAATTTACTTTTAAGAACATAATAAAACACATGCTCAACTCTTTCTTTTTCTGTGCCAGACTCGTTTTCCAGTGTATGGCAGAACGTATAAACCTTAGTTAGGTAATTCGTCAATGACACCCTCCAGGTAAAACGTCATTCTGTAAGAACCATCCAACATAGCCATTTATCAGAAGCACATGTCGGTGGTGTTATTTCTAATTAACCAGTTCTATGGCATAAACCTGTTAATGCAGTCTATAATCCCGTGCACGGCAGGCTGACCATAGAGAATGAGCGCGTATTTGCGCTGTACTTTCACACTCAACATTTAGCCAGGTTTGACTGTTTTACATAACCTAATATTTTAAACGCACAGTGACAACTGTTGGAATCATGATGAAATATTAAGACACAACATATTATAAAGAATTATTGACATTATATAGCTTATGTAAAAAAAAAATAGTAAGAAATCTTTTATGTTTGTATCCAATAAATACTCTTGACTAAATTTCATGCTAACTTCATGGTACTTCAGTAAATGAAGCCTTCACTATTTTTCACGTCTGGCGCAGGGCAGATCACGTCATCTTTGAAGTGGTGGTCCGCGCTGTCAAGTAGACACGGGATAAATAATCGAATGCTTCATTTTTGTCATTTCCCTACCGCTGTCAAAAGATTTGTGCAGGTCTCCCGGTGCATATGCGGCCATTTCAAACATCAAAGTTGGGTGTAAACATGTTTTTGATTACATTATAGCGGGCGCAAAATCTACTGCTGTCAAAAGTATTTACAGGTGTCTCACATGGCGTGGACATGACATTTGAAATGGGCGAATACATGTATTTTGTAGTGGCCAACATAACAAGTTTTGCTGCCAGCAGTGAAAATTTGCGAAATTTCTGTGACTAACTTAATTGAGGATGTCAGTGTAAAGGATAACCATACTAAACCATTATTAAAAACTTTCACAGCATTTCGATGGTAAAAATATACACACATAATATATTTTAGATCTTCTTTCTGTGTGTAGAAACCCGATAAATTTGTCACATTCTGTTATTACAAATACAAATTGTTATACAATTGTTTAAAAACAACGCTCTTTAGCAATGTCCATCATAATTAAAGTCTATTTTGTAAACCTGTTTACAAAGTTAATTAATGAAGATATAGAACAGTATTTATTTACCTTGTCATATCATTATGATCAAAAGTCACGGCCATGTTTGCTGGTTTTTATGAAAGAGAGGGTAGACAGATGATCGAAGTAATTAAATCAATATTACTTCCAGAGTCCGAGATCAGAAGTTCATTTTCGGTAGGTTATAAATCCGAAACCACATCTGTGTCCATGTCAGACATTATGGTATGGCTATTAACCAATGAATCAGTCTCTAGCCGAGCTAAATTTAGGCATTTGCTATTCCGCTTTAGTATTTATACAATTATTAACATCTGCACAACGTCAGGACAGAATGGTATGGTAGAACTACTAAAATATGACATCGATATTTAGTAGTCAACTATAACACCCATCTGTCATGCACCACTTTTAACCCGATTTTCAAAACTCAGATCTTATGAGATTCGAAAGTCTGTCAGATAATGACAAAATGTTAATCTATCAATATGGGGTTGTTTATAACAACACATAAAGGGGTCGACGGGCGTTTGAATAAATTTATAAATAATTCTCGATCTTCACGATATCACACTACATTAATTAACAACTCTTGCATAGACAAAAGCAACGGGGAATAGAAGATGAACATCTATTGTTATTAACATCTATGTTTCGTTACAAAAAGGGATTATAAATTTTAAAAATATTATTACTATAATTATTATGAATATCATAACTATTTTTAAACATTTTCTTGAAAATTTATTTCAACTCTTTTCATTAATATGTATATTTTTGCAAGGAATCATTCTAACATTGCATTTATTTTTAAAAGAAAATTTTATATCAATTAAATTTCGAAAAATTATAATGCTCTGTTTTACATGGACTATTTTTCTTAGTTTCAATTAAAAATATATATAACTATAAAAATTATTTGTTTCACCATCCTAGTATTTTTTTGATTCAAAGAAAAAGTAATATCAATAAAGCCGACTGTTTTCCAACCATCCGGTAGGTATTCACAAGATGATGGTAGAGTTTGTGCCAATCCAAAAAATAAGCTACAAACAACGACTGACCAATTTTACTTAGCCAATATCTATTTAATATTAAAGTTTATCGGCTAATTTGCACGGTTATTTAGTTTCAATGTACACACAAAATACGAGTGAATAGAAATCTTGATCTAAAAGTTCTAAAAACAAATAATTTTACTTTAAATCATAAATACACTATTTCCCATAAATATTGAAAAGTGGTTTTGTCGCTTTTTGGAAAGGTGCCTCAATTAATTATTATTATTGTCGCTTAATGTTTTGCTGATCTTATTGAACAATGTTTTTTAAATTTAATATTTTATCTTTCTGTTTGTGTAACATATAAAAATAATCACCATCCATGCATAAATTATTTGTGCCAGAATCTTTGTAATTATGGAGGTGATTTGTCATACCAACATAAAAAAACGTTTCAAGAAAAATAGTGTCCAGTCTACGAGCAACCTTTTTCTGCGCATCGTCCATTGTTATTCTGCTAATGTTATTTTTTGACCATTGCGACGAATTAATCTCTGTCGATAGTTACACTCGCGTAATATTTGGCTCGCAAGTGTTTTTTCAAACGAGTGAAACGTGTTAGTTTTTAACAAAATGTCGTCTCCCAGCGCAGGTAAACGTCGGATGGACACAGACGTCATCAAACTGTATCCTTTCTTTGTTATCTACAGCCTGTTAGAAATGAATAGGGTCCATGTAAATATGCTGCCTCCTGGTATCAGCTGATTGTCAGTGCCCTGCTAAAATCGATATTTTGCATCGGGACACAATGGCAGTTATGTTATTTTATATGTTATTTCGTATGATTTTTTTCAGGCTATCTTTTAAAGATATACTTTATTGTTGCATTTAATTGTTAAATCTACTGTGAGTCTTCATTGATGTCACAATGTATATTATTTTAAATGGCTGCGTTAAGTTTGCACCTAGGAATATATATGTATTTGTGACGTGTTTACATTGATTACGCATTTCTTTGTTTGGAAAGTTTTTACGAATGACTATGGAAGTGTCCAATTTTGTAAAATTGATTGCATTTTGCAGTTGACTTAATTGGGTCACGGCTGTTGGGTGTTTTTTTTTTTTTGGGTTGGTCCAGTTTAGGCTGGAGATGTACTCTGCTTTTGTGGCTGGAGGGGGCAGTTATCACTGCTTCAGGGACTGAGGCCGTTAATTAGCATATTAATGACAGTGTGTAAATTATCACCCTTTTCAAAGATTTACTTGAAAACTGAATTTTTGTGCTTATTTTGACTGCATTGAACTTCCTTTGTGTTTTGTAAATAAAAGCAAATTACAATAACTACAATAAGTATCATCTTTTGCCAAATCTACGACATTTTTATCGTAAATATTAATTATTGGGCCTAAATAGTCAACTAAAATATGAAGTTCGTTTAAGACAACTACAACGTCATTCTAAAACTATTTTCGCTATAAATCCTTACTTTGTAGCACCAAACATTCTCCCCTCCTGACCCCCTTGCTTTTTATCAACAGTATTTTAATTGTAGATATTTCGGCAGTTATTTATTATTAAGTTAGTTTTTATATATTTTTATTAAATTTAGCATTTTTTTCTATTGAATTTATAATTGTTATGATCTCAACATACTATCAAAAACTTGTCCTTAGATCAGTAATGAATTAGTAAAAGCTATTTGTAAATACGCGCAAATCGTCATTTAAAAAATCGAGCACAGATTATTTGTGTCCTTCGTGCAATCGTGAAAATTTGATAAGAGAGGTTATTTTGTTTTCATAAAAATAAAATGAACTTCGCCTTAAAAATTTTTTTTGAAAATGAATTTTTTTTTATTATTTTTTCGTATCCTCGATTTTATATTTAATACCATAACTTTAATTGTTCTCTTATTCTTTATCATTGAATGCATCCATTTAAAAAGCACAGGCTTCTCAGGTTTGGAGTTTAACCCTTTGGATGCTGTTGTGTTTTTCAAAATCTTAGAATCCCAGCGAGAAATTCTTCCATTTATAATTTTTGATAAATATTATGTATTATTTTGTCATACCAAACCTTTCTATTCATTGAGCATGATTTTACAAAAATACTAAATTGTAAAATGATTATTCTTGGTGTTTTCGCGGACATCTCTATATCACAGTTAACAGTCTTAATTGAAATTATTAGTAACATATGAAAGTCCACACAATCACAAGATTTAAATTTATTCTACTAGAGCAATTAATTAAATTTTATTTTCAGTCACTTTTTAGTTGCAGAATAGTTTTTCCTTAATTTCTGTAATGCTAACTAGAGCAAACATGGTATAAAAAAAATAAACCCAATACTTATCCAATTGCTAGTGATCGGCGTGACGTAGCTACCGATGAGCAGTTGGAGCGAATTGCTCCAGAATAAATTAAATCCTTAACTATAATTATCAGTATCGAAAGTAAACATGAAGTGACCATTTTAGGCGGTCTAAATGAATTTTGCGTGAAGTTCTTTGGGCCCAGAGGCAGTAAGTATATATTTCATACCCAGAATTTGATTTATGATTTCAATGATTAAATAAAAACTCAGGTATCTATTAATAATATACACCCTGTTTAGGCAAAAGACTAACTACTCTTACAGAACAATAATGCCGTGGTTCCTCTTTTCCGTATGCAAAGTTGGTGGATCCTAATATTTTTGAAATCTAAAGTTGAAATTAGATAATAATTCAGCATTTGTGGCTTGATTTCTTTTGACAGAATGTGTATTCAGTTGTGTACATTGTGATTCTAAAAATAAAAGCACTTTTCAAAACTCAGTATTAATGAATGCGTTTTGTCTAAACGGAGTCAAATTTTTAAATGTTTGATGGATTTTAACTACAATGAACATAATTACAATAATTTGTAATCAATGCTATGGTGCAGAACATTAAACACTAAAAATGTAATAATTTTTTTTTTATGTTACATTCTAAATTCACTTATAATCGATAGAGACTTTCTTTCAAGTCATTCAATGTATTACTATAAATAATGCTACACTGCCAGCTGAAATATAAAATGTACAATACTTATAATTGAGATCCTTCAAAACTATCAATCTTTTGACTGTTTTTGCTAATCATATTTCAGCGCCTTATGAGGGAGGCGTGTGGAAAGTTCGTGTCCATTTACCGGAGCATTACCCTTTCAAATCACCTTCAATAGGTTTCATGAACAAAGTCTACCATCCTAATATAGATGAAGTCTCTGGGACTGTGTGCTTGGATGTTATTAATCAGGCATGGACCGCACTCTATGGTTAGTTTTTTTTCTTTATAATTTGCCCTTTTGTTGTTTCATAACATTGCTGATTTTTATATGTTCGGACAACTGTGTCTGAAAATATTAATAAAACTACATTTTTTGATGTATGTTATATTAAAAAGACATTTGTATCAACTATACGATTAAGTGATGTATTAGTACATTGGTTACAATTTTTCTTCATTCTAAAATTATTTGTTAATTTCTTTTCCAGATCTCTCAAATATATTTGAGTCATTTCTTCCTCAGCTGCTAACTTACCCAAATCCCATAGACCCTTTGAATGGAGATGCGGCCGCTATGTACCTGCACAAACCTGACGAGTACAAAAAGAAAGTTTCAGGTGTGTCAGTCTGCCCAATTCAACTACTATTCTATTTTAAAATTGAATTGATTGGTACAGACTATTCTTATTATATAGGTTGTGATTTTTCATAGTAAGAATTATAGTATTAATGCACTTAATTTACTAACGAGTTTGATTTTCATTATCTCTAGATTATGTACGTAAATTTGCAACAGAAGATGCTCTCAATGAACGTTCCTCTGGGGGTGGGGCATCGTCGGGGCGTTCTACCTCTGCCACCAATGGAAACACAGCAGGTGGGGCTGGTGCGTCGGGTGATCACGTCCAAAACAGCGATAGTGAGAGTTCCATGAGTGACTATAGCGAAGATGAAGCTAGAGATATGGAGTTATAACGAAGCAATATGTTAAAATCAAGAACCATTATCGTCGGGAGCGGTTCCGCGCTGCCTCCCTTTGTTTATGTTGTTAAAGGGAAGCCTCTGTCTCATTTTGACCCTTTTTACTCAATACATAACATGCATCATCGTTTGATAGAATGCATTCATTTTAATGAGTTTTTCATTGTTTTTTCTGATATAGCCATCCACCAACACATATTAATTCATTTCAAATCACCTAAAATCATACTTTTGGTCTTTTCGTACAAAGTCATTATACTATTTTGTCCTGAAGTAGATATAACTGATGTAATGAAACCAATAAAGCCATTTGTTCACTACATGTACCGTGCATTTTATAGCATAATTATTATTTTCGTGAGTAAACTATATCTGATTATCGTGGTTCCATTTTTTCAAAACGACATCGACATTGAACAACATGCAGTTGTCCTGATAATATCTTTCATAAGTTCAGTGTGGCAATCCGTGTTGCGAAAATACTTTTTCAGTATGCACCTTTCTTGCAATGGCAATATCGTTGAATACTTTTTTGTTAATTCTCTGTTAACATTAAGCACGCTATTTACAAACAGTCATATCTGCTTTCTTGAAAACCCTCATGCTTACTTTTTGTCATCATATAAAGAATACATATGTATTAGAGAATGTATTTTGGTGCACTTGGTCTACTGCAATAGTCAGTTTGCCGATTCATTGCAAGTGAAATTGTCTAATTATTTGATTTTAAATCTTTGTCAGCTTGTATTCTGTGATAATCTTTGTCATAATAATATATTCCATCAAATAATATTGCATACATGTAACGTTAATGTCATTGATCATCAAAGTATATTATTCAATAGTCTGAATTCTATTCGTCAACAAGAAACATATAATCTGAATAATAAGCAATCATTAGAGAATAGACATTTTACTTTGATCAATTGTAAAGGGTTTTCAGGGGTCAAAAGCATTTCAATTAATGTAAAAATAAATCACACTTTGTTCTCTCGATTAATTCTCATAGGGTCATGTATGAATATGAATAATTTTAAAAACTATATATTCAATAAAATTTCAAATCCATTTTTCATTGTGTCGATTACTTCAAGTTTGAATGGAAATCATATGATTTTAGTTGAAAATAATACTAGTGGACCATCTTTTAATAAATTAATGATATGTGAGGCATTAAATGTCTACTGCAATTTTAATTTATGCGTGGCTCTGCCGCTACAAGCCATTGAATCTAGCTTTGAACACAGTTTGTCAACAAAGATTCAGCTATTTTTTATCAAAATATTTATTGACCATAGAAAGATATCTTGCGGAGTAATTTTTTCTGATACCTTATTTAGTAATTTAATCAACTATAATATAAAAATTAAGAATAAAGTATTTTTCGATCTATTGAAGTATTTTATAAATATTCGAAGTAGTCGAAGACAGAATATGCTGACAGAAAGTAAATATAAGTCTGCAGTTTTTGATGTATCTCACGTATCTTTCTGCACTGATCTAATCGACAAGTCTAAGATATTTTTCACTGAAAACGAACGACTATCTGCTAAATGCGTGCTCAATGGTTGCCATAGTTTCCAATCTCTCAATATTAAACACATTAAAAATCGAATGAATGGTTGAGTCAGAACCGGAAAAAGAAAATAATGCACAAATTATTGACACAATCAACAATTCTAGGAACAGAATCAATCTATATAATAGAGAATATATACTTGAAATAAATTTATAAATAAACACTTCCATTGCATTCAAAGGTTGGTCTATTTAGAGTAATTCTCAATCTTTCATTTGCCACATATAACTTGGGTTCCATGTAAGTAGTTGTCGACAAAGTAATTTCAATAAAATCATGTAACATATATCTCCCAAGTTGGAATTTTTTGTGTTTTGTGTTTTTGGGTTGCCATTATTAAAAATGTTAGTAGATAATATGGCAAAAGTAAAAAAGAAAATGAGACAGAGATGAAATAAGAAAACCTCTACAAATCAAACATCAAAGATTTAATAAGTGTTGTATTAATTTTTATTCAAGAAAAACTAATTTCTAACTCGTTTAGTTATTATCAATCAATGATCACTTAATAATTAATATTGATTACATATTATATTATATAGTATATTAATAAGAGTGGATTAAAGGATGATGATTTGAAGATAGTTTTTAAAATAACAATCATTCAGTTTGTATAAATCTCAAGAATTTTTGAATATAATGTGTTAATAATAGTAATTACAATGAAATTTAATATAAGATTGATAGAGAAGTGTATATGATATTAATATTTTAAGTGACTGTCAAATGAGCAAGTGAATATGTCTTTCAATGTCAATCGATTAATTTCAGATCCTTCATTTTTTTATTATAAATGGATTTCAAAGGATGAATGAAGCAGTTACTTACGTTAAGATTTTGCAGATAATATAACAATTATTCTTCATCTCAAGTTTTTAAATGTTCAAAATAGTTCATGCCTAGCGTGTATTTTGAAGCAAATTTTGTTTCTTGTTTACAGGACATTGTAAAAAATATTTCTTGATTACAATATATTATCTCTTCATGTATATTGAATGATTTATTCTCTCGCTCTTTCATGGATAACACTTCGAAAGGATTACAATTAAGTAATGAAAGAAAATTGAAGATTTAATGACTGTAGGGTACCCATCGGAGTATTTCAAACCGGTTTCATATTTGATGACTGGTATTTATTATCTTAATTCAGTTTTGTCTAGAATATGTAATAATTATATTCATTAGTGTTCTGCTATGTTATTTAAGATCCATCAATTCCTAATCCGAAGGAGTAGTATTTTAAAAAAAATGTTACTTAATACAATGGCCATAAAGGGTTGTGCATCCCTAAATGAATCATTAAAACTGATCAATGATGTAAACAGTAAATGTTACTTTCAACTTTTCTTGTCGTCATGCTTTATCTTTTACCAGATGTCTACGATAATCAGTATGTTGTATGATAATGTGATTAGTTTATGGTTTTTATTTATTTTTATAATTTCTCTTAAAGTCTCCCCTGTAGCGTAGTAAGTCTCCCCGGTAGGGTAGTTGGTAGCGTGCGCGCCTAGTACTCCGGGGAATGTGGGTTCGATTCCCCATCTGTCAGATTTTAAAAATCCAAAAATATAGAACTGGATGCCAATTCTCGAGAAAAAAGATCTGTGAAGACGTCTTCACATTGCGGAGATCCATATACTCCACTTTCGGAGTGGATATCTTCACTCTGTGTAGATCCGTATAATCCACTTTGGAAATGAATATGATATAAAAAAAAAATCCCCTATGCCTTCTGTATTGCCATTTCACCGTCGTTGGTTGGTCGAACAGGAACCAACTGAATTAATTTCTGTCCGCTCTTATGCATTTTCTATTCAGAATATTAGATATCATATCTCATGAGTTGTAACATATTATTTTATTAATAATCTGCTTGGTGAACTGTATTTTTTTCTCTTCTAATAAATAGGAGTTTGTTTTCTAGACATGTTATGTACATTTATGATTGATGTTTTCAACTGTTGTCGTAAAAAATATGAATGAAATTATTTTTATTTATCCGATGGGTGCAATCTATATTGAAAATATTTGTAATAAGAAAGAGAAAACTTCGTATCGTATGTATAAATAACATAAAATGATACTAAGTGAATTAATTATATTAGAAACAGATTTATGCGTGTAGTCATTATGATCGAATATAATATTTAGATTTGGGATAGTTATGCAATTTAATAAGAACATTTTAATTA
This sequence comes from Rhyacophila evoluta, assembly GCA_022683975.1. Taxonomy (NCBI): domain Eukaryota; kingdom Metazoa; phylum Arthropoda; class Insecta; order Trichoptera; family Rhyacophilidae; genus Rhyacophila; species Rhyacophila evoluta. The sequence continues at coordinate 3,310 of JAGVSQ010001455.1, read as the reverse complement.
TTATGTGACCACTGGAAATTTTATTTTGGCACAGAAAACAATCTTTATATTTAAATTTATTTTATTGATAAAAACTAAATGAGAGTACAGGAATTTAAAAATTCTCAAATATTCAATTTTCCTGATAAAACTGATATTTCACAATTTATTAAAAATCTAGTACTATTTCTTAGTTGATTAAAAGATATTCTATAACTCTAACTATCTCCATTCTTGCCAAAAATGTAAACACCAGTAATTTTTAAATACTTGGAGTAAATTGTAAGTGGCATCTTTGTTTACACTGCGTAGTGTGCATACACTTGCTCTCTCTTTTTATTTGCCCATAATTGTAGCTAAGAAGCAAGTGAGTGTTATTAAAATGCATAATTATCCTTACCTCATTGGTGTACGTGTATTTTAATATAAAAAATACTATCCGGGTTGGCATATTAAGAAATCACGATTTTCATGTTTTAAAAATCATGTTAGGTTTTAGAGATTTATGTGTTTATTAGATGTGCCCTGCCAAGCGATATGACATATTTGTATATTTTAATTATTGATATAATCTCATTAAACTCATTTTAGGCTGTTTCCGCAGCTCATCTACAATCATTACCAATACTAAATATGTATAAATTCATGTGAATAATAATTAGTACCACATGTTTATTATTTCTATTAAATAGAATTATATACTGAGGCATTTGTGCAAGAATAACCATTTCAATTATGGCATGTAAAATACCCAATAATTTCATTATTCACATTATAATAGTAATACTAGATGATGTTTTCCACTATGTGGAAATTAGTTTTCCTATAGGTTTTTCTTTGTCAGTTTTATGGTCATCCTTTACCATGATGTTCATTTGAAACACACTTTGTGATTAACATCTCATGAGTATTCATTTTACTGTGTTGAGAAATCCTATAATCATAACATTTATAAATGTAAATTAAAATGCTTTAACATGTATGTTGTATGTATTCATTAAAGAGAGATTTCAGTAAATAAACATCTTATATAACTGTTGAAATATTTCTATTTTATCATTAAATTATATTGGTTATCTAAATAATTTGTGTTTTGCATTTGCATTATTTTCATTCTATTGTCGCTTTTTAAAGTTAAATATTTAATCTTAATTTAACTGTTCATAGTAATAATCAGAAATTCTCACATTTTTACGGTAGCTTTTACTAGTGAAAAATACTTAGATTTTGTGATAGAGAACTCAAACTCAGGCATCTCAGTGAATATTTCATTTAGCAAAGTGCAGTCTCCATTAGTTAAATATTATTAGTAATACCGAAGTCCTTCTTTTTATGCAATTTATCATTTCATGATAGTCTCATATGCCAATCTAACCTACAAGCATATCAGTCATGTACATAAATACACTGTATAATATTTATATAGCATGTGTTTTCAAAATATCATGTATCACAGAATACACATTGAATTGGTCTGTTGAAATATTATTTTTAGAAATTTTTGCTCTCAAATCTTTAATGCACAATATTTGGCTATTAATCATCGTATCTTTCGCAAGAATGGTGTGAAATTCAAATTGCCACTTTGTATGTGATAACTGATTAATCGGTACAGTTTACAAAATTTTGCAACTGGATTAACAATGGTACTATATTTGTTTATTATGAAAGAATTACACTAAAGTTCACTACAAATGTCAGTGATGCTTCATATATTTTCCCAAACTTAATAACACAGGGTAAAGAATTTTTTCAAACTTTACAATCACTTTTTTGGTAGTAGTAATGCTAATATCTCTGTCATAGATTACTTCAGAAAAATTAGAAAGCGTTTTGTAGAAAATGTACCAGAATCTATTTGATATGTAAATTTGAGTGGAAAACTTATATATACATATATAATAATATAAAATTTGTTTTCTAATGTTGTAAAGTTTCAAAATTTATTTCATATCTGTAAAAATAGTGTCAACCCCCTTCGCTGATTTGTATTATATGTACCTGACAAATATTTTGTTTAGCCACCACTTACTGAACTGTTGATTGACCATATCGTGTAATATAATTCGATGCTTAAAGGAATCCAGACTAACCACATTTCGCACTTGTTAATAACAATTAATAATTTATTTCATCGATTGATTATTTAAGTTTTATTATTAATCCTCCTTTTAAAGTGATAAATAATGTTATAAAATTACTTAAATGTGCCAATTGTTGCTGTTTTCGATATGCATGATAACCAATTTCAAGCAAATATTGTTTGAGATATATACATATAGTATTATTCTCATAGCTATAATGTTGTGCTGGCTCTTGCAAAAAATGATAATTCCAAATGTGGTCATATATGTATATGCTTTCCTTCTAGTCAACATTTCATTTTTTTAATAGATTATGAATTAAATTAAATCAAAACCATAACTTGGTTCAACCCATTAATGATGGAGGTATTTTAAATACAGGTTAATTCCCGTGAAAAATTCAGTTGGTATTTTTTCTCATCAGTTCCAATTATTTCAACAATTTAAAAGTTATACAACATCATTCTTTATATAGAATAAAAACATGTAAATAATTGTATCTAAGTAACAACAACAATCCCGATAACCACAGTAAAAGTGTAGAATGTTGACTATCAACAAAATTAATTGTATACACATAGACTACACTGTTATGACACAAAATTATTTTATCACAGTATTGAGCAAATTCATATGAATCTAATTGAATAATATCGGATAAATTTACTATTCATACTGCTCAAATATTTATACATACTTTCTTCATCATTATTTGACTTTGTGGGCCATAAACATCTTGTACTAAATGCATCCAGTTAATTGTGAGCTAAATAATAAATATTATACTTATAAAAAAATTCTTCATAAGCCAAGCTTTCATATCTTGTTTCCTTGATCTTTTATTTGTTACTTATTGAATAAAATATCAGAAGACTTTGTATCTTGTGATATCTTATTTTTGTGAGCTCACTTTTTCTTATAAAAAAGGACTTATCATCTTTTGCCACAATAGAAACGGTAATAAATGATTTATAATATTGCGTTTTGTGATATGGTTGGAGTGAATGTGTTTCCATTTTTTTTTTTTTCATTAAAATTTGTCATATCTTTGGCAGAATGGAAGTAAAACCTTTTGTGTAAATGCAATCCTCGAAATATTATTGTATTAACACAAAATTCGTAATTTTAAAATGAATATATTCATAACATTATTATATTATATGTTTGTTGTATATAGAAACGGCTACTGCGTTTTTGTCTCCCCGGTAGCGTAGCTGGTAGTGTGCGCGCCTAGAAATTCGCGGAGT
>JAGVSQ010001454.1:18178-29265 GCA_022683975.1 Rhyacophila evoluta | reverse complement strand
TCCTGCATTTTTAGATTTAAAATCCAACAACAGATGGGGATTCAAGCCCGCATTCTCCGGATTGCTTGGCGCGCACGCTACCAACTACGCTAACCGGGGAGACAATTGATTCTTAAGTAAACAAATATTATTTTGAACATATTTGACGAATTAAAAATGTGTTTCAAACTGTTATCTCAATTTGATGATATTATCTTAGCTTCAGATTACTTTTCCTATTCATGAGTACATAAAATAAACACTAAACTACCAAGGGAAGAATCAACTGAAAATACTAAATATGTTTAAATTTGCAAAATATCCCATTTTTTGATAAACCTGTCCAGTTTTGTTAGATTTCCAAATATCACGTATAATATTAGGTATATATTATTTGAAAAAAGATATTGTTTGATAAATAAACAAGTACAAATAATGGGCTTTTGTGTTAACGTAAAAATAAAAACCGCTAGTTGAATGATTAAATTTAAATTCTTTAATTTAAATTTTCACTAGTATTTTTATGTAGTAGAAAAAAAATGTAGCTATTTAAATGTTAAAAAAAGTTAATACGTTCAAATAGTGTGGATTTATGTTATATTAAAAGCCATCACATACTCAATTGCATTTACGAGCTAAAGCATCGAGGAATTAAACAATTACGAAACTTCTACAAGACAAGTTTTCCGAAAAGTTTTTCTTTTCGTATTGTTTTTTTTTTATTCGCCCTTGAATACGTTTTCGGTAGAATGGGGCCACTTGGGAGTCTGCCTTAGTTCTGTAATTACCTTCAAACACTCCTTGAAGGGATGTTTATCCTCGCTAAGATTTTTCGTGAATACTAATGCGATTCTTTCCCTTCATTAACATTACAAGTTGCACGTAAAACGTTTATCTATTTTGCGAAATACAGATCTTCTCTGTTGAATGGATTTTTGTAGGACTCATAAGGAATTTTTATCTGTAGATTACATCAAACTCTTGGTATTTTTTTTTCTTTGTGATTGTTCTCTCACGAAATGAAACCAAAACTACAGACAAAATTAAGATTATCTAGGGATATTGGTAAAAGTTAATAAGATATATACTCTAACTCAACTTCAAATATTTCTAAAATATCCTAACGATATATAAAATTTACTTAATAAATGAATTATGATTCATAATATAATAACAAATATCTTCCATTTGTTAGTATTATTAATGTTTTATACATATTACCTTTAAAGGGTATATTTTTAATTTAATAGCAGAAAATTTTATCAAATCAAAAAAATTTATCTAAGTTAATCAACCTGCTAATAACGTATACTTATCCGTATGTGGCTCAATATATCATTAGTAAAATTGAATAAACTAATTCTTCAGCTAATAAGATTGTCTGTCTGGATTTAATATTAGTATGAAAATGTTTTTGATATTCTCATCTCACGAATATGATATGTAGAAATTTAACTGAGTAAAAAAATTGCGTCACGCTACTATACGAGTATATACATCCTTTCTTATACGATGTGGAGATCTGTGGTCCACTTTTTGGATTAAGCATCGAAAATGCGTATACGGAGCGGACATAATATAAAATATATACGCCTAACAAACACTACAGATATCTTTTTTAGTTTTACTTTATATATAACTGCTTACGCTCAATACTTCTTCTCAATAGTTTATGTCTAATAGCTTTAATTTTCTAGCAGATTTTAGACTTAACGCTGTAGTGTTTATCTTACCTCTAATATTTTGATTATTGTTCTAGTATCACAAACAATATTTTTATTGTATTTATTAAATTAATACTTTGTATGTTCTAGGTATATTATATATTAAAGTGCTTCAACCAAAACAAATTATACCATAATTAGCTAGCAATTTTTGGTTTTGTTTTTAAATATACAATATTTTTTACCATTAATTAGTTTTAAACTTGTATACACATTCATTATAAATAATTCACCTGATACTTCAGGCTATTTAATACAATACAGTGTACACTTTACATACTGTAACAGTAAAATCGGAAACACGCCTGTCTTACTGGGGAAAATTATTTTATGCTCACACATTGTAAATTTGTAAAGTTTTTCAAAGCAGGGCCGCAACCTGAGCAAAAGTTGCTCCGATAGTGCGATATAGAAGTCGTGCTTAGAATTCCAACATTGAGAATCACTTCAGCCAAGAGAATCGAAAAGTTTTAGGCACTGGCTTAAAAATCTCCGATACTTTTCGGCGAATTGAATAGCCTATTACAATATTAGATAATAGGTATAACTTTTAATAAAAATTTCTTCGCGTATTTTTCCTGGTATAGAATGAAATGTCATCTGAAAATTGTTAATTGAATGTTATTTTAAGATTAATATTTTTCATGAGAAAAAAATACAAATTTTTTATCCTATAATATATCTTTATACGCGTGTAATTAATAGTAACGGATATATTTTTTGTGCAATAAATGAATACAAAAAAAACTGTTCAATAAACACTTGTAAGTTCTGAAAGTGAGTAGATGTATAAATGTATATTCAGATTATGGAGATATCTACTCCAAAAATGCGTTACAATATGAATATCCGCAAGTTGAGAACGTCATTTTTTTCACATGATTTTATTGTCAGTCAATTTGTCAGCTTATTTAACTTCTAGTATAACAGTTTTGGAATTGAAACCCATAACTCCCTGCACCAAAACTCGAATGCTTTCCTCTCGGCCACCGATAGATTTTTATAATATTATTTCAAATTATCAACAGCAAGTCTTCGATACTAGGTATAGTAATTGTACTAGTAGATTTATAAAGTAATATTTAGATTTCACGTACATAAAATATTATGTTATTAGTTAAAAATTAAACACAGTTTATATAAAAAGCAAGCTTAAACAATTTTCATTTTTAAGCAATTAGACACACAAATGAATTATTTAATATCCACTTTTAAATGCTAACAATGTGTATTTACAACTCACAAAGAGTCCTTCTAATGTCAGGATTATTTAAGAACTTACAAACTTAACTCTTTTGACTTTAAATTCATCGTACTGTCTGATCCAACTTGTTCGGTTAAAAGTTTTTTCTTACTCTTTACTGAATCCTGTCTTCGTCTGAAGTCGAGAGTGTCTCAACAATACAACGACACTTTTCAGAAGTTTATGTCTTGCAGTATTTTAAGCGACTGCATTAAATATGATATTCTGACAAGTCAAAAATTGTAGCCTACACGGTTGGAAAAAGTTGGTGCATATTTTAAATTTTTTTTAAATAATTGAGTATAATATAATCTCAGAAAAAAATATTGTTTTAAATTCTGCTTCTATTCATTCTAATATAAATGTATAAATTTATCGAAATTTCTTATTTTTGTGTCGTAATAATTTCTATACAAAATTTTCTACGAATATTTAATTTTTAATATTTTCAAGTTACAATAATAAAAACTAATTAGCTAATATTATAGTAATGTACAATTCGAGTATCAAAACCTCCAATAGGAGGTTTTGATAAAAATACAAAACGTTAAATTAGCTCAGCTGAATTATAATACTTACCATGAACATGTATATTTTCAGCGTGCTATCTGGGTTTTTTGGTGATGATACAGTGATATAGGATATCCAGGATGCCACCCTAATACTTTTTTGAAATAGAACTTATTTTTCAAGCACGCTTAACAAATATGCTAATTTTAAATGTTTATTTACTAACATATACTTTTTTTCATTTATATTCACATTTTTCAAGCGTTTGAACCGCAAGCTTTAAGAAATATTTTCTTTAACATAACTAAAAGGGTGGGGGGTGCTTAAAATAGAATACCGTCCCGGTATTTTTTTTATTTAAGAGTAAAATACTAATGATGTGAGCTTACGCAGATTGCTGTCTTAAATTATATATATAAATTCCAAATAAAGCTAAACAACCTGGTACTTTTCGTAGATATTTTCCAAATATATAATACAATCTTAGCCCCGCGTACTTTTTCAGGACCACTAAAATTCGACAGCGCTGAATACTAGCAACGCGTGACCGGCAGAACTACGGAATGCTGATACTATCTGAGAAGATGCTATAATAATGGCTAACACAAGGATTATTTTATACAACTTGTGGCTTCGGTATATTATACTACACGTAGATAGATAAATAATATTATATGATACTATGTCGATCTATAAAACGATATTAGATTCTAAATATTTTTTAATATTTGTGTTTTATAATTTACGAGTATATACGCTGAAACTCACATATTTTGAACATTTAGTTAATTTCATCTTTGGAAAAAATAAAAACATTTATTTTTACAGGAAGTTTTTTTTGACAATAATATTTAATATGCTTGATGGTATAGTTTTTTATGTGATTACAATATGAAAGTAGATATAAAAAAAAATTGGAATACTTTGTGAAGTAGGTTAAGTCATATAGTTTTTCTTTTATCATTTACACATAAACCAGTCTCAGCTCGATGCAGACATTGCATAAACATTGTATCGCTATAAATAGAAAAAAAGCTCTCGACCCAATATTTAACTTTAAAGCGCTGTCACACGCCAGCTTAACGAAAGCATTGGCAAAAATGCGATCCCATAAACCACTCCGACTGAAAATGCACCGTCAGTATTGAAGGCAGACAGTATCGTTTTTAGGCTGGACCAGGGGGCATTTTTTATTATTTATTTACCACATCATTAATAAAATAAAAATTGTATCATATACACAAGTTTGCACAACTGTTACCAACGTTATTTAGGACATATTAATAGTCATATATTTGATATTTATATCGCGAAAAAATACATATCTGCAGAGATATTATAGAGTATACAAATACAGAGATAACTTACTTCTTGTCATCTACCGTCTTCTATTGTACATCAAAGTGTATAAGGCGATTTATTTCTGATGTTTTGTTTATGTACTTAAAATTTACATCTATTAACGTATTATTTTTACCCCAATGTTGACCAATACTGGTAGTTAAAGGGAAGAGAGAATAATGAAAGAAAATTTATATGTTCAGGAGTATATGAAATAATTCGAAGATTCAGATACTCGATTTTTCTCATTACTTGAAAAGTCAAATACAAAATAATACTTAAGTTCCGTGTAATGATTTTTTTAGGATGTAAAGGTGATATTTCTTGTATTAAGTCTCCCGTACGCCAATGGGAGAAGTTATCGGTGACGAAGACTTCGGGAGGGTAGAGAGAAAGTCCCATACCAACCCTCTTGCCTTCTTTTGCTTCTTTCTCGAAATAATCTTATTTTCTTGGCGGCTGAAAAGATGCCTTTGTAAGCATTATACCTCCAAGTACGGGCGAACAAATTGCTATCGTGAGTGGGCACTGATTGTTTTTTTCGGTTGAATTAAACATCGGGTTGATTTTTTTCTACGGGCCGTCCCGTTTGCAACAGGGCCGTACTATATCTATCCTGTAAGGTAATGAGATAATATACTGCGTTAATGAAGTGAAACTTTTTTTCACGATATGTATAATGTCATTTACGATCATTGTGATCCATTTTCTAGTCTTTGTATTTTATTAATCTTTAATTGATGATTTCGTTTCTGACAATAGTAGCCTTGATATAAAATATTATAATGGTGGATAAACTTATTAACTAAAATATTATATCAATTTAATGATTTTTAAAAGTATTTTTTTCGATATTACGTGAAATATTCGGGAAAGTTAAGGGATGTTGGCATAACCTGTGAGAGTGACAATATATCCTGGGCGCATTACATGGCAGCCATACGTTTTACATAGGGAGCGAATATGAAAAAAAAATTCACACGTAAGAAATATTTTTAAGTAGAGAATAAGCTCGGTAAAATATTTTCGTGGATTTTTTGTTAAATATACATAGACAAACTATCTAAAAATAAGACAGTTAGTAATAATTCCAAGAGGAGGAAAACTCCAAAAATATTATGTAAATTAAAATGCTGAAATTGTTATACGTATTATATTTTCAAATTGTCTACATGTTTCTGAATATTTTTTTTACACGTGAAATTATTTTATTATGTTTTTTTTTATAAATTTTTCTCAGAACATTTGTATATCCACTAGATGTACGGAACGCTTAATTATTTTGTTGAAAATTAAATTTAGTAAATCGTTTTAAAATAAATTAAAACTATTGTGCTTTTGAATTATAGTCCTCTTAAATTTCTCAATCTAGTTTTTGTTCCATAAACATTGTGACTGCGCCCGGCTGAACGCTTAAGCGTAGAAAACTTTCGAAATCTTTCTCTAGAGTACATTGGTCTATGGTTTTAAAATTAATTTTAAAGTCTTCCAAATTAACAAAGGAAACTTTGACATTTTCAATAAAAATCAAGGGTACAATGAAGTGTGTCGTTTGGTATTAAGTAATTTGTTTACGTCTACGGACTTCGTGATAACTTTGTGAAGTCATAGATCATATTTCAAAACGGAGTATTTTCAGCCACTTCTACTAAAATATGTAAATACATTTTAAAATAAATGCTTATTTCTTCGGCTTAAAATTTATCAGCTTCATTTTATGAATTAATTTATATTTTTACCTTCATTCTTCATTTTTTCAGTGTAAAATAACTAAACTGATTCAGCAACCGTCAAATCAGTCCATTGACTTACTTATTCGACTCATTTTTTTTTTTTATATCAACCGCTTACTATTATTAATATATAAGTACATCAATTTGACATTTAATAAATTTCGTTTTAAATTCGTTACTACAATTTTTTTGTCAAACCATACAATATCATATTTTTACATCTGGATATATGTCGTTGATACCCGAAATTTTTAGCGTGTACTCGTATGTTGTGAAATAAGAGTTTGCGGATTTGAATTTAGTAGCTATATACAAAAAAAAAAAATTACATTTTTGGGAACCCTGATAACTTGATCAGACTACCATTGTTTGTGAAATAAAACTATCAAGATATTTTTTTCTATTTTTTTGTTCTTTTAATTTATATATTTGGATAGAGCATTCATTATTAAAATTTGTATATCAGCTTTAAAATTTCCACATAATGAATTTTTCATTGTATGTCCATCGTACTTCCAATATGTGTTGCTATTATTGATAGTATCACCGTCGTTCTATAACTTGAGTATTATACAATGTTACTCAATCCCCAAAACAATGACCACATTATCTGGTATCTACTAATTGAATTGTTTCACTCAGATACATTATTATTTAATTAACACTAAACTATAATTGTTACCAGAACAATGCTACAAAAAGACTTCTAGCGGATAAAAAGTATAAAATTCTCACTTCCTGTTGATAAAACACCTGAAACTGGTAATCGTAATTTAGTATATCAGGTAAAATACAAATTGATTATTTATAGAAATATAACATACATTTATTTTGTATACCCTTTTATGTGTGGATATGTCTGTTCAAAAAGTGAATTATATGAATCTCCACAGTTTTCTTGATAGACTATTGTCCACAAGAATTGCTCTACCTAAACATCTAGTCCTGCATATTTGGATTTTTTTAAATACACATGAGGGGTATATTTCTAAAGATAATTAATTCTATTATGCTAAAAAGTCTTCTCGCCTAAAGGAACGAATAGCATATTTTTCAATATTTATTTTTGTTTTAAATATATTTTTAATTTAATGTTTTCATTTGTTTACTTTCTTTAAGATTATTCTATACAAAAAAAAATCATATTTGAAATTTTGTGCTTTAAATTTCGGCACAGTGGAATAAGTTTACTTTGAAAATACACCTCTCATTTCGTCGTATTACTGGCAAAAGACGTTAAATTAAATAAGTGAGTTTTGAGATAATCGAGTTTTAATGTTTGAGTCTCTCTGTTAATTACTTTTTACGACAAATTCTCAATGTACATACATTATACCTTAATAAATTGTCGTAAAATCTATTCAACGGAGTGAATTAACCATTAAAACTCGATTATTTCAAAACTCACTTTTTACGTTAACGTCTTTTGCCAGTAATCGACGATATATTATCATACTATTTTTCATAACAAAATCACATTGTTTTGTAGTTGGCCTGCTTGATGATACTTACTAACGGCAAAGAAGAATAGTATCGATAAATCAAATAAGATAAATCAACAGTTGGTGTACCACGGCCACCGACAATGACATTCGCGGTAATGGCACAATAAAAAGTCTGGATTAGAAAACATTTTTCAAAAATGGCCCACTCCAGCATTATAATAAACAGTGCCATTTATTCGAAAATTTAAAATTTTCATCCCACCTGGTGTGCCAATAAGTTTCAGGTATGGCCCAAAGCAATGAATTATTATTGGCCATTGTAGGAAGGAAAAAAATCGTAGCCATTTTTGTAATCGGGTGTACTTTGCTTTGAACGACTTTTTATTACGGTAGTCGTTATTTATGGAGGATTTTTTTTTGTTTTTGTAAAATGAACACTAGCCCTTTCTAAATGCAATTTGTCTTTTGTTGTATCTCAATTGTCTTGTAATCCGGAATATTACACACCTCCCCTATCCTTCCATAGGGGTGCGAGTTTTATGAAGGGAATTTGAAAATAAACAGAATTTAGTTAATATTCGGTACTAATCAAACATTATTACAGCTTTTGTTACATAAATATACTTATTTAATATACAGAATCAATCCTTGACAATATAGTTCAAAATGATCGTAAATATTTTTTCATCGATTAAACTAAAACCTTAAAGTAATATATATTTGTTATATATATATGTATCCACCACAAATCTTGCGGTGATAAATATATAACAGTAGTAAGTGGATACGGTAATAACAAGATATCTGACTACTAAAATGCCATAATAATTTAAATCTAAGTTTATATATCGAAATAAAGTAACAAAATTCATCTTCTTTTAACTGTCAATAAATTTATCCGTTATATATTTCAAATAGAGCTTTAGAATATATTTCTATTCTCTTCACTTTGTTCTCATCTTTCATTAAATGATTTACCAGTTACCATATTATATTACCTTGAAAATACAATCAAATATATAATCAATATTTCAAATAACCTCTAAAGTAATAACAATATTAATCTTAATTAGAACCGTGCTAGATTTCTAGATGGTTTTTTTATCACGAACTATCTCAAAAACTAACATTTCGAGATAGTTTTTTTTATATAGCGCATTTTTATTTATTAATATATCACAGGCAAAGTATTTAATGGCTGAAAAAATTTCTATATTTTATTTTCTCGGAAAAATAAATACTGTAAACAATAAAACGAAAGACATTTTTCATTATAATTTTGTAGATGCTTGCAAGAGTTATTGCCCTTATCTCTCTTGCATAACATGCGCGACTGGTGACGGTAATATAAAAATGCACTCACATGCAATCCGACAACTTTATTAAAAGAGTCTCTTTCCCGCTTTATAATAATAATTTAACCCGCACGGAGCGAAATAAAATTTGATTAAGTGCGGCTTTGTATAATTAAATTTGTTCCGTTTCTTTCTCGTTCGCAACGGGATACAATTCAAATGATTCAGATCCGCGCGAACCGCACTCAATTACTGCGACATAAAGACTATAATTGAAACGAAAACGGCGGGGAACACCGGGGCCCATTTTTCAGCGATTTCCCGCCACAAATCGAGTATTTACCGTTTATGCGTTCATTCCGCGATTTTTTTCTTCTCCTCTGCGATCGTGCTTGCACAGAACCGCCAGAGAGTTGCCATAAATAACCACAACTGAATATAACAATAGCCTAGCGCCGGCGGAATTATAGTGAATAATAAATGTGTTCCGCTTATGCTAGAGTGGTCTGAGGAGTACATTTGCCGGCGAACACCTGATACTACGGTCCTTATAAACCTTTTTTCGCATGCTATGGTCTTATACACGTAATCCGTGCGATCATCCTTGGGGCGGCTAATGTTTGATTCTTAGATCGTAAAGCTTTATTACATATATAAATCGATTAGAAACTTCCTGTAAACGCACATTTTAGGTATTTTTTCACATTATTTTCTTCCTGAAAGTGAAGCATCTGGATCTCAAGAGTACCAACATTGATCGTCAGCAAATCGCTCAACATATCAGAATTTTTCATTTCGTAAATAGGCAAAGTTAAATTTCTTTGTTATTAATTATGTTTCTGGTAGTCAAGAGATCAGCACGAGATTAATTAATTTTGAGATAGTGGTCTCAAATCTCACGATATACTTGTTTTTTGTCAATATAGTTTCTAAAATTGAAACAAATCGTCGTTATAATAATTTTGCACATTAATATAAACTCATTCGACTATTTACTTGATATTAACAAGTTTGCACGTTGAAATTTCTATCTAAATATTACTATATTAAAAATATGTACATGACTAAAAATTAATAGATTATACATAACGTACTATTTTTTTCATCGTCAACTCATAATTATCACAACATTAATAAAAATAAACGTTTTATATGTCTTTTATTATCCAACTTTATTTCTGTGATAGGCATCTATTATTATAGTAAATTCATCAATATGTATAGAGGTGCTTAGTGATTACTGACTGGTGACAGAGGTGTTTATATGCTTTGCTGAGGGAGTGGAAGGGAAGAAGAATAGATTTTCAGACAATCTGAAAATTATTCGTCATGATGTAACATATTTACCGGTGTGATAATGCTGCTTAGTTATTGAAATATCGACAGATTAATATAAATAATTTATGTATGTGTTTTTGTGTATATTTCTCATTTTTTTAAAATACAAATATTCATTAAAAACTTTAATAAAATAAAAAAATAAACAAAAATGCGAAAATTTGCCATAAAAATAAGTTTAACCTGTTGTTTTAAACGTGGAAACGCAAAGAAATCAAAAATTTACTTTTTTCCGAAATTACCATCTTTAATGGAAGAAGACTAAAACAGTTTAGCAAAAAAGTTTGTTCATTTGCATGTCAATTAGAATCCAACTTTATAAATCAAGATCTTCAAAGAATTACGAGAATTTATTCAAAACGCTTTCCAGTTTGTTTTCAACTAGGTTATTTCATTCGAATGCGTAGTTTGAGACATGTTTTTAATGGTAATTTCAATTTTATCCAAATGCCAAAATAAAAAATCTCGATACTTATATT
>JAGVSQ010001454.1:5983-16591 GCA_022683975.1 Rhyacophila evoluta | reverse complement strand
CATTGCAAACACACATAACTTTTGTCCCAAGAATGCTGATTTCAATACAAAACACTCATATTTCAAGCATTTAAAGAACCATTTTATAGGATACGGAAACGTTCAGAGTAGCTCCCGATCCGATAAAAGTAGCGGCTTCTTGTTAAACACCGAAAAGGGTGATCTTTCTTGTGTAGCGTTTTTCTTTTTATGCGGCAGGTAGTACCGACTTCACCCGAGGGACGATTTCCATGGTTCTCCCTCCGCTCGGTACCCACCAATTCGTACATTCAGGCAACCAACTTATAATGACTTCATCGGGAAACGACTTTTCTTTCATTCGTAACGATATTGTAACATTAGCGGGAAATAAAAATGGTTCGGAAATTTACTGCTGAAAAGTTCGGAGCACTTAATAATTTATCTATAATGTTTTCACACATATAATGATAAATTAATACAAACATTTATGTGAGTACTATCAAATATAACTGTTTTATACTTCTAACATTTATTAACCAGCATTATAATTAGCAAATGATTCATGTTCCCATATCGTATCAGGATTGGCAACAGAAAATATATTACCAACGAATTGGCATTTGGTTTAGATAAATTCAATGTGATGCTTTACTGCAAAACTGATGTTTCTATAATACATACTCATTAAATTAAATTAAAATTATCAATTGAGACATGTAAAATAAAATTTTGTATGGTTATATAATAAATGGATTGAATCGAAATGTAGTATGTTTATCTAAAAAAAAGTAATATGAATTAGAGAAAAATAATATTAACTATGGCTTATTACGGATCGAAAGTCGTCTTCTTAGATGTTGGGTTCATTTTTTTTAAATAAACTGACTTTTGCTGGAAGTCATGGATTTATATTTAGTTGCTGCATAAATATTTTCAAATTCGAGGATAGAAGCCTAACGTATTAAGTGGCTGACTGAAAGCTAATTATAAATATGAATATGTTTTTATATTGTGGAGTTTCACGTGCTCGATATTTGGTATGGATGTGATTTATTTATTTAAAATGTTAAAATTTATGTGTGTTTGGTTATTTAAAATGCGAAATCGTGAATCTAGAATAGCTGTTATGATTGTTTTTGGTGTAATTATAGTTTTTATATTATTAGGAAATAACATATTATTTAAAGAGATCGATTTATAATAATTTCGAAGTGAAAATAGTAATAGTCCTTCCCGCAGTATTATTTGACATTTGATATTTAAAAAAACATTTATTTTCAACACATGGTCACTCTACAAGTTTATAGACGCACGTTAATCCAAACGGATGAGCTCAGAAGAGATACTCCATATGCCAAAGATGTCTGGTCACCTTACATAGCATACATATTATATCCTCCACGGTGGCACTTTGGGGAGCGGATGAACCAAGGGTTGCTTAAATACACCCCCATTAGTGGCGAGCTAGCACGCATCGCGCGACACGCA
Organism: Rhyacophila evoluta; assembly: GCA_022683975.1. Classification (NCBI taxonomy): domain Eukaryota; kingdom Metazoa; phylum Arthropoda; class Insecta; order Trichoptera; family Rhyacophilidae; genus Rhyacophila; species Rhyacophila evoluta. The sequence goes on along the minus strand of JAGVSQ010001454.1, from coordinate 15,142 downwards.
GCTCGCAACGGGGCCCATGAACAGTCCCATGCGGTCGAGCCAAGTGACCGGAGTTGTGAACCCCTAACATAGACGCAATGCGGAATATTGCATGGGGATACCGGGAAGCTTTTAAGGTTTTTCAGCAGATGTTTTTTTAACATAACAATATTTTATTTTTACCAGTCAGTATCAAGTACTCTGCTTGACGTAGGTCACGAATGGTTCTTATCTATTATCAATTAAATATTTATTTAACAGAAACCTGCTAATAATTTAATATTATTTTTTACTTTCTTAAGTTATTGTGAAATTTAATGTTTTTACTTTGTTATAAAACTTTATACCATATTAACGTCTACTACAACTATTCCACTAAACTTCTACCTCCGTTGCTTGTAAAACATTAACCATCATTAAATATATAATATTTAACGATGTAATACTTAAAAACAAATCATAAGCTCTATATCTGTAACCAAATTAAAAACAATCTTTATGCAAACCCCAAAAATCAATATATTATATGCCAACACTGTGACCATTACGATAATTAATGTTCCATGTAACAGTGCGAGGAAATACTGACACACTGTGCATAGTGAATTTACCTTTCTTAACATTGTATGCACGTGTTAATATTCACTTGCATAAAATTATATATCCAAAACGCTAAAATTTAGTCACGGGAAACAATATATATTCTCTGAAGTCGTCACTATACTGTGGCGTCCATTTGATCCGTCTAAAACGGTTGTGGTATGGATAAGATATGTTACATGATATACCCTGTTTCATTATACTAATCCACATACTGGTTAATAAACTTAGTGTCAGCAGACGATGTAGAGAAAGGGCAGATCCATTTTCGTACCCGTTGAAATATTATATATTATGGTACATAATATTTTAAATTATCTATTTCAATAATAAATTATGTAGGCGTGAAAACTATTTAGCAAAATTCTGATTATATTTTTGTGGTTAAGGTATATTTTCAAGCAAGTATCTACATCGAATAATATTTGATCAATTTTCTTTTAATTTGTTGCCAAATTACATCGTAGAGTCACAAATTATTGGATTATCACATTAAATAAAGCGTCTAAGAGTAGCTATTTATTAGTTAGATATTTTTAAAATATTGATTCAAAATGCAAACAATATGTAAAAATAAAGTTCTTAATGCGGTTAAAGAAAAATGTTTTGAAGCGTACACTAAATCGTAGACGAATAAAAAATGAGCCTCAACAACTTACAAACAAATTAATATTTCAAAGACAAGTAAAAAGCCGAAGTATTCTTTAAAATACTTTCGCTTGAAGAAATCTCTTATGGTTAAATAGTTTTCTCCGAAGACTTTTAACTTTATTTCATCAAAATAGACACAGCTGAATAAATAAATACGGTTCTTCTTAAAGCTATGAATTAATAAATGATATTGTTTGATATTTTAATTTTTTGACTTAATTTAATACAACACAACAATCTAAACTTTAAAAGTGCGCCATTCGGACTTTCAATGCATTCAAGATGTTTCATTGGAAATACTAAAAATAGTATGATAATATCTCAAAAATATTAACAACCAATTTCCAATTAAATTTTATTTAAATAAAAAACGTTTTTTACAATCTACCACAATCCAACGGCCTCTTATGCCTGGCTTACATTTGAGCTAGTAGCCTAGTACAGTAGACACCATTAGCATTTTAATGGTTTTTTTATAAAAATAATATATAAAATTAACGATAACTACACGCCGCTAGTCTAGACACTTCCGAAAAAAATCATAAATTAGTTAAGTAATGACTTTGCTCGTGGCGTAAATTAATAATCTTATGCATGTTTTGAAGTTACGTCTTTGCTTCAACATTTTTGCTATTTTTTTTGTAACATAAAAGTATCTAAATTGAGTTGAAACGAATATAGTGCAGCGTAACTCATTGAGTGCAAAAAAATAAATTAATAGCTTCAATTAGTATGGTAATAGTTCAACTATTATAAACGAAATAAGACAATTTTCTACACATTCGATTTACGCTCCATCAAATACGCCAAATTAATTAATTCAGAATTATGTTTCAGTTGGATTATGTAACAGTACTAATTAATTAATTATTGGCATGTATTATAAAACATAATATTCTTACATTTTACCAATCAGATATCAACAATTTAGAATATGAAAAAGATTAAGTATTAGAAATTTTTTTTAGTGTGTTTTTGAGATTAGTCAATAGATGATAATGTGTATTAGGTTCATATTGAACAACTAATCTGTCAGGATTATTTATATTTATATTATACTATGAATTTTGCTTTACAGTAAATGAAAATTAATTATATGTATAGTATGAAAAATATTCTTCAGTATAAGATAATAATATCTATAATAACAGAAATTGTCGTTGAAATAAAAGTAATTGTTAACTATATTATTGAAATATTAGGCCAAAATTACAGTGAGTATTTTTAAATACGACGCTTACTGCTTATCATTATTTTAGTATCAAAGAATAATTTTATTTATTCATAATTTTAACCAACCACCAAATGATGACTGAATATCTGATTCAGTATCATATATTTATAATAATGGTATCTGTAAAAATGTACATCAATTTTAGTTTCAATGTGCTTGATTATTTAACCAAAAGTTTTTCAGTAAAATCTATTTACCATAAACATATGTAAAAGAAATAAATCAAATACCAAAAAAACTTTAACACTGTCGTTGTTTACGTCAAGAATAATATTATCAGTTTCAGCTAATAGGAAACTTAATGAATTGTGGATTATTTTGTTTGCTTAAGTTAAACGCAAACTTGACAATCCCAATTAATGTCACACTAATTTCATTCCATTTCCTCTGACACAATGACTAATATTTTGTATCTGTCGCTTAATCCGAGGTCAAAAGTTGGTTTGTCGACTTGAAAGTTCGACCGCCGCATTGCCAAATATTTGTCAAGTGCAGCGGATTGCGGACGACTGACCGCACTAACCAGGCCCAAAAGACACGTGTCAACTACCACGTGGAACTGCGACACACATCCAACCCTCGCGGTTGTTATTATTTGATGATAAATATGACGCTGTGAAACAATGCAAATATTAAGGCAGTTTGACTTCGTTTATCTTTATCTCTTGAAATACAGAATCCAAATTATATCTGAAGATTATGATTCTGCTTCAGTTAACATATTTTAAAATATAATTAGACGAGCATTGTGTGAAAATATGTTCCATAATAACAGGGTTGATTTTAAACTAAACACACAACAACTTAAGTAAACATGTATATTCATTGAAAATAACTTTTATACTATTAAAAAGTAAATACCTATGACAGCGAATTTTAATCTATGTTAAGTTAATGTATGATAAAATAAAGTACATTTGCACCGAAAACATTAAATTAAATACCCAAGTAATCGTTTTATAATTTCAATATGTATGTCTTAAAACTAGAGTATACGCAAAAAATACAATTATATTTGAAATTAAATACTGCTAGAATTAGAAAATACAGTCAAACCTGTTTATGTGCAGTCCTTTTTTGCGATTTTATTGTGCGTTATAAAAAATTCAGATATGTTAAAAATATATTAAACTATATAACTGATGAAGCTTTAGACTATATTTTTATGCATCTTTTTTTATGCGGTCCCTATCCCCCGCACAAAAGCAGGTTATGTGTACTGGCAAAACGATCATTTCATTACAATATCATACCAATTTATTTCACTCGAACTGTCGAATAAATTTTGCAAAATGTATCATACCTTATAAGCTTCCAATAATTATATATTCGTACAAGACGTCACTAGTATTCCAGGAAATAATGAAATGTTAGTGATAAATTTGAATATTTATTCAGTTGGTTAACAAATGAATGGCATTCAAATATTAAAATGATTAATTACTTTTATCAATGTGAAAATGATACTAACTGGGATATATAAATTTTTAAAACTTTTAAAAATACTAACAGCTCTTTAAACCAATATTATTAAGTAAGAAACAGACAAGCTTTTTAATATCATATGTTTTAATAAAAAAATTACGAATGAATTAAGTGACGCAACGTGTAGTAAAATTAAACTAAGATTTTCGTTCATTAAATTGACTGTTTAACAGCTTTTTCACTAAGCTTGTATCTAATGTAGGAAAACTTATCAAACACCGTGTGCTGCTGAGCTTTTCTATGCATTAATCTCGAGATTCTTGCCAAGACTTAAGGCATGTACGTAATAAAGTAAGCTTATTGAAAAACAGCATCGACTTTTCAAGGAATCTTACACACCTATCTCGTAAATCTCACAAATTGCTTTTGTCGTAATAAAACATTTATTGCCATTTTTTAAATTCATTCAACATGCGATGTTGTAGAGTTCATCACGATATTCATATTTTACTTCGATTTTATTCATGAAATCACAATACTCAACGGCAAATTGATTGGTTATGCTCTTCATAAAGCAACTTAACAAGCGCACAATACATTAGACTAAATAAAATATACATCATTCGTGCTTATGAAATACAAAACATGGCTTTATGATAGAACAGATTTCCAAAACCTTGTTGTATTATAACTTGACAACATTTTTAAAACACATGTGGAGCGACAAGTCAAAAGAAATGAGTGCAATACTGCCCTACTAAGTAAAAACATAATATCTACATAGGGGATTACACACAAGATATTGTGTTTTTACTTAGCAGGGTGGAATAGATGACATAATAAAAATTGTCAGTTGTTTGACACTTCACTTTTGTCAGCTAGTTTTTAAAAGACATCAGACAGCCACAATTAACCGAGTAATCGGTTTGTTTATGATAATAATAATGAAAAGTAAAATAGTTTTGAGAATTTAACAAACATCCCACGGCCGATTTTATTTTTTATTTTTACTGAAAGACTTTCTGTTTTTTGTGTATTTTAAAATTAGTGTTGGGTAAACATATGTACTAATAACAAAATAAATGGCTTTTTTAGCCATATATTCTCCTTAGATGTATATCCCCCACGCGCAGTGACCTATGGGGTCCTTGTCACCCGCCAATCATTTCACCGCCTCCCAAGTTATATGAGCAGCCTTTAATTCTATGAAATGGAGGCTTTTTAGTTAATATTATGAGACCATAATATTTTATGTAACGATTGAATTAATTTATGTGCTAATAATAGTATAAATTCATTATATTTACTAGATGACAACCAAATGTTATACATGACCGCATCACATTACTTTGAACATAATAAAACGTTTCAAATGTTTGAAATTCTAACCGAATTAAAACATATTTCATCTAAACATATTACATATTATCTAACGTAAATACAAGATCTTCTATTATGTCACATTTCACGTCATTTGGTTTAGGGAATACAAATTGTAAATATTATGTATAGCTTGCATGCAACATAACTATGATTTTACGAAAAAAAGATATGCAAACTACCTAATTTTTTAAGAATACATTTACACAATGCTGTCAAATCATTTGTTACTTTTGTAATGATGTAAATGTTTGTCATATTTTTTTTATTCTTTCGTAAATTTTCTGACGTGCAATGTCTTACTCACCGCTATACCAAAACGTCATGCCTTTTTTCTTGACTGTGTCTTTTGAATATTCTTTATTGGAATAGATGGTCCCGTAGCAACAGTATGCCAGCTTACTCGTGTTCTTAAGTTCGTTTGTTTTTTTGGAAATGAAATGAATGCGCCGAGGGTCAGTTTTAAACATGCGGTCGAATTACTTGAAATCATATAAATACTTGTGCTTAATATATGTAATTTAAATTATAAGATACATATTGACAAAACTAATATTTATTGTGTAATCGCTTTATTAAATTATCATGTAACAAGCTGTAATGTACTTTAATCTTTGTTCTGTTATTCATTTACGTTCCTGTTAGATGTCAAATTTTAAATAATGATTATTAAGTATATCACTTTTTCACGGTACCTCGTTCGTATTATGGAAACTAATTGGTCGCAAACCACACGTTGCCGACCTTTCATAATGAGTGGCCATATAAATTATTTATCATTAGAGCTTTCAAACATACGCGCTAGCTTCTCTCATTTTGGGAAAATACGCGCATTATTATTTATATTGGTGCATTACATTTTCATTAAAAGAGAGTAAATCATTATGCGAAATATTAAATATACAAATACTTACCTAGTTGTTTACGCAATATTTACTTTTTGGCCATTTTCAATGTATATTATTTATTATAATCGAAAGCAACGATTAATAATTTAGTACCAAAATCTACTTAATTTCACTTACATATTTATATTTATTATTACTTTAAAATTTTCATCATGATTTTTTTTTCTTTTATTTATAATTAAATATGTTTTTTACGATAGCAGATAAAAAAAACTTTGATCGGCTAGTAAAATTGGTGAGGGTCATTTGGGTGAGTACTTGAGACAGTGAATTAGCATAGAAAAGACCTATTGCAGCCGTAATTTCGATGTTGTCAGCAATTTAGAGGAACTGTTTTACCCTTTTACCCATTGGGGGCCATCTAGTAGTATTTTCTGTGAAAAATAAACATGTTAAATCTATTTATTTAGTAAATGTGTAAAAACATATTGTCCGCAAATGCTTTTTCAAATTTATATTTAAATTAAAAACGTATTTGCCGCATATACATCTTTTTGATTTTAAAGTAATAATTATTATTAGATATTGAGATTGTGAAGCGATTATTCTAATAACTTCCAATGCAAACTGCACACGAAATGTGTCCAATTAAACTTAGTGAATGTTCAACTATTAATCATTATAATTACGTAGCCATGTGTCCTACTATCTGGATAATATAATATCGCGAGACTGTTATTATGTTTTAATTGGATTATAAAAGGATATATTACCTAACACATAATGGATGGATCTAATGAATGAAGGGTATATTTAAAAAATATATAATGTTTTACTCCTGTATAAAAATAATATTATGAAAAATATTCGTTAAAATGTCTAGAGATATCGATATAGTCTTCGATTATCCTAAATATTAATAAAGACTTATCACAATAAACGTAATTTCTTCAAAAAAAGATATCATTTGTTATGATAATACTTTGTAATAGAATAGCCAACAGAAAAAATTTTAACACAGTATTATTTGTTCCACAAAAAATAACAAAACTCTTTCAGATAAAGCTTTAAGCTTCGAGCGATTTTTTTAAATATACTAATGCTTAAGTTGATTTTTTTATTCATTAAAAATTAGATAAAATTAAATATCTTTTTACAGCAAAAAAAATATGCAAAACAGTTTATAAATAAATGTAAACAAGCGATTAGATAACTACATAAATATATCGAATAGCAAGCAAGAAATTGCGTTTACTGTTATAATATTAAACGTATGTGTATAAAAACTTATGTAATTATTTTTAATTTTCAATGCACCATTTTAATAATACCCTCGTGTTTTTATAGCTAGTATTTGGTGTGGTTATTTAAAATTGCATGTCCTCGGATATCGCTTATGTAGATAAATATCAAAAAGTAACGTTTTTAAGGGTTGTTTTGAATAAATGGTGTAATGTTTTTAGGGTGAATTGGTAGAAACCACAGGTCGTAGTAGGCAGGTTGCAACGGCGATCAAACGACAATCACCAGTCGGCGGAGTCAATTAGTGGTTAGTTTCTAAGCGACAGCACTGCCCTTAACCAGGCTTTAGTGACGTCCTTAACTAGGGGGTACAATAACCCTCTTTTGAATCTAAAACTAGTTAGCAAAAAACCCTTTTAATTTTAAAACCATTCGCATACATGTGCATTTGAATAGTTTTTGTATGACATAAATAAACTTAACAACAAACTGTCCAAAAACAGCTTAAGTAACCACCGTAGTAACATTTGAATATAACACTCTCATATATTACTGGATTCGTCATTCAATTACATACAGCATAATATATTATTTTAACAAATTAATGACAATTTATCTAAAGATAAAGTGGTACAAATATGTTGTTCCATCAATAAATCAAATCAACGAATCGATCATTAATTCATTTTTTAATACACCCGGACCTCGTATAACAAGGTAATTCTATGACATGGTTTCAATATTACAAGGTTGAAAAACTGTGACACATTCTTGTGTAACACGATTTTATAAGTTTTTTAATATCATGTTTGCTTCTAAAGTGAAGCATATTGATATACACAGTGTGAATATATCCACTCCGATAGCGGAGTATATGGATCTCCGCAATCTGAAGACGTCTTAGCAGATTTTTTCACAAGAATTGTTTGTCAGGCAATTACTCGAACCAATGGGCATCCAGTCCTACATTTTTAGATTTTTTAAATCCGATAGATGGGGAATTGAACCCGCATTTTCCGGATTGCTAGATGTGTACGCTACCAACTACGCTAACCGGGGAGACAAGAAGAAATAATCAATTAAAATTAACTTATATGTCTGATCACATATATATTTTATTCGTCGTATTTGACTAGATTCAAAGTAAAAAAATAACACAATCCATTTTAAAAGCTTGCTGAAAAAGTTGTGGCTATGAAGTAGCCACTCAAATTTTTTTTTACCATCAATAGAAGATTAATAGGAAAAGACAATTAACATTTTTAGTGGCATTGGTGAAGAAGGGTTTGATGACCTGGAAATTCAATATATCGAATAAATATTGGAGGGGTGTGTTTTTAACGAAGAAACATTGGTCGAAATATTAGATGAGTCTAGATTAATGACTCAGAAAGCAGTTGTAGCGAATCTGCTACATGTTTCAGATTAAAAACAATAAATGAAGTTTTGGGGTAACCTGATAAATCAGAGCATTATTTCATAAAAAAATATTCTAAAATGCAAAGAAGTTAGATGCCCAAAATAAAATTACAAAAGTGCTCATCATAAAATAAATTAATATTTACACATTAAAAGCAGCCAATCGCATATTACGCATATTGATAGTTATATCCAAAAAATTTCAAGAGCCCTATGAAACTTACAAACCATCTTGAAATGGAGTCAAATAAATAGAATTGTAAGTGATAACCATGATGAGTAATCTATGTATTAACACGAATATTTTTCTGGAACCATTAATCAACGTAGATAATAAATGGCACAGATATGTTAATGGTCAAGTAAAAAAGGTCTCCAAAG
>JAGVSQ010001453.1:0-29273 GCA_022683975.1 Rhyacophila evoluta | reverse complement strand
ATTAAACTTATAATTTGTGATATTACAACATGTATAAAGTAAATAAATAAAATAATGCAAGAAATTACAAAAAATAATACTACGCATTACAAAGTAACTTAAACCAATAAAATCAAGTTACATGTTCTTGCAATATTGACGACAATGTATTAAAAGCTTACACGTTTATATAATGAATTAATAGAGATAATTGATGAGCATAATGAATCTAATGTGTGTATTTGTGGAGTACGGGTGTCCATGCGCCTTGCCGCCTTATTTTCAAAGCTATTCTTTTATTTTTCAATAAAATGTAATTATTTATTTCAATATGAATAAAAAATAGATCTATTAATGATATGTAGAAGTCATTACAATCATAGCATTTATATTTAGACTAGAAAAAAATACGTAAAAATTCCAAAAAAAGGTCACCATTGCTCAATTTCCTTATGCTCTTTTTATAATTATTATGTTTTGTAAAGAAACGAAAGATTGTTTATATTGCTGTTCACAAAAACGCAATGTCACATAAAACAGTCCTATGAGTTCAAATTTGTACTCAAGTGTTGCTTTGATTCCGAAATGGGAGAGGCCATATCTGGTGATGTTATACAGATGATTACCAATTTGGAATAACTTTTCAGTTTATTTTATTCCTTATTTGGAAATAGAAGAGTATTGTATACAAATTGCCATTTTTAATTTGATTGATTTTATGATATTAGTTTAGTTGATAGTAGTGAAAGATTTTAGTGTTTAAAACGTGTGTGCATAAAAAACTAGCTCACCAATGAAAGAGTTAATATCCTTATGTGCTAGTCAATCACTCAATTGGACGTAATTATTTTATTTTCCATTACAAAAATAAAATTCGTAAATGTTTGTTTTTATTTGATATCTCTTAAGTTATGCACTGTCAACAACAACAACACTGTGTTTGAGAGGAAAATGATCTGTAAAAATTACGACCTGGAAAAGGGCTTCCACCTAATCAATTTTAATGGTTTTTCTTAAATAACTTATTAAATTACTGTCAAATTGAGTAAATAAAGTACCACTTTTAGTCTTCATGCACTTTCGAGTTGTTTCTATGTAATCTTTCGACTTTGGCTCAAAATCATCAAATAAACGTGTTTTGTAAGTCTTGTAAAAATTGTTTTATGTGGCTTACGTTAATTTCCTTTCCACAGTCGATATATTATATTTCACTGTTTAGGCTATGGATCCTGGAACACAACCATGGAAAATGATAATTGTAAAATATATGCATATGATCGGTAATAGTCGAGTCAATATTTGTGGTTTCCTGTATGAAGAACATCAACATACGAATTTAATACATGTACAACACACAGGAATAATTGCAAGTTGTTTTGGTTAAGACTACCAGCATCCTGCAGTCCAATGAGAAGCTTATTAATGGTATTCAATTTGTCAGGTAGCTCTGTTGGATGTCAAAGAGAGAGGAAGCAGTGCTGCAGGCGCCCAAAAAAGACTTGATCGATGACGTCAGCCGTACTCGTAGCTTATCGCACGTGCGCGAACAGGAAGACTGATGATTGTAAAGAAATAAATTAGTCATGGACTCCCTTGTAAAAAAACTCATAGTTATTAAAATAACTACAAATATATTAAAAAATAAGTAATCTACATTATATGTATATACATACATGTAAATTCTTTCAAGCTATCGAAAAAGTGATAAAAAGAGAATTTCTTTATATATCTCAGGTTTTTATGCTGATTCGTTTTCCAAAAAGTGGAACATACAGATCTACGCAGTGTGAAGATGCCCGCTCTGAAAGTGGAGTATATGGATCTCTGCAATGTGAAGGCATGTATTGCCAGATTATTTTTAACGCGTATTTTTTGTCAGACAATTGCTCAACACAATGGAAATCCAGTCCTGCATTTTCGGATTTTTTTTTAAATCCGGCATGTTTGAGAATTGAACTCGTATTCCCCGGATGCAGGCGCAGACGTTAACCTCTACGTTGCCGGAGAGGCAAACTTAATAATGCATAATATCTGATCGTATTATATATTTTTTAGTTGTTACTGTTTTTATCGAAGGTCTATTCTCGAAAAGGCTAGATATTAACAGGGTATAATTAGTTAGAATAGGAATCACGGGCAATCAGTGCACGCCAACCAAGGTCTTTGGAGGCTGCTCCTGGGACACTTCTGGCACTTATGAAGAGCGTATCACGTTCTTTGCGCCACGGTATACGCCCGCATAACGGGTGTGGAGCCGTGACGGGTGGTGGAAGGGGAAAACAAGTGTTTTTATCGGGTCATTATTAAAGTACTCTAGTAATGACCGCGGCCGACGCTAGATTGATTAACCCTGATTTTTCAATCGTACGTTTAATTTTTGATAGTTCACAAATACAAAAAAAAATCGTCGCCATAGACAATCTAAATCCATTACAAGACAAATTAAGCTTTCCCAAATATATTTAATGAGTACTATTATGGGTTAAACATAGGCCAATAACCACGTCACCAAATTTTAAATTCTTACAAAAAAAATCCAAATTACTTGTGACTAGCTTAGTCATGAGTCTTGTGCGATCTATTAGTGCTGGCAAGAGAAAATTTACCAATTTATTGATGTTCCATATTAAGCAACAAGAGATCTGTGGCCTAAACGTATGATTTACCATATTCGGTAAGCCATATATTTTTTATTCTATCATTAGGTTCAAATATATTGAGGTGACATTGTTTTTGTATTTATTTATACTTCCACGTGAATAGTAAATTCTTTAAAAAAATACTAATACAATTGCCAAAAATTACAGCTGAGTGTGTTTGTTCAATGGCGAAATAATTGGATACATAGTAAGCAGAGAGAGAGAAAGCTTTTCATTAACGCCATGTCATAAATCTCGCATTGTTTTGATACGGTTCCAAATATGTTCGGCGGACTCTGCCAACTCACAATATTTAAATCGGACATGTAATTTTATTTATGGGACATTTCGGAACGGACGTCAGTGAAACTGGTGCAGCGAAATTGTATTATTTTAATTTGCAAAACAAAAAATTGTCTCGAGTGTCAAAAGACTACTTTGTAAATGTAATACTTAGTAAAAAAACGCGCGAGTATTTTGATCGAGTACACACATTTCGAACGCTTCCGTATTATACTGTGCCAAATCCACGTTGTATATAAATAATTTAACGATGTGAAATATGGCAACCAATGTCTTGTGTAGCATGTGGCTGAGTGATAACCCAGACACTGTGACTTCGAGTACCTGCAGCTTCACAAGTAATTTAAAAAAAATCTAAGATGGTGTGAAAAAGATCAATATTCACCAGAGCCGTGTCAAGCAAATATCAATAATGACGCCCCTTTAATATAATTATAAATAATTAATTTAATAATATACATTTGTATTGCAATAACATTATGTCGGAAAAAGTTAAAAATGTCCTTTTACAAGCTCCCCATAGGTTTTCGCGCTCTTGGCAAATGTCCGTTTGTCGTTGTCTTCCTAGAGCCTTGGTCTTCACGTATAAAAATAACGTAAATTCACAGTAAATATAACATCATTTGATATATTAGAATTCGACCTACTATTGAATGAAGGCCTCTACAAACTGTATACAACAATGCAGTGTTCATTCCATGCCGTCGACATAAATTTCTGTCGAGCTTGATTAGTTGGTCAATCTAGTAGCTTTTATAAGCATGTCTGCTCCAAAAGTGAAGCACGAATTTCTACAATGTGAACAATTATTTTGGTTAATTTCTTTTTACGAGATTTGGTTTTCAACAGTTCATTCGTTTTTAAGCTGTCAGGTCTGCTACGTGCTACGTGATTTGAATCCATGATCGCCAGTTCCACCGAAGCAACAGATTGCGAACTAATACTAAATAATTCTGTAAAATTATGAAGCTATATCCATTCTGATCTGACTATGTAGGAAAGATTACCTTATGAGTATTATTAACAAGCCCGTGGAAACTGCTTCTCGCACTTTGAAGGTCTGCGAGGCGCTACGTTCGGTATGCCAAGGTATGTCTGCATAACGATCATGAAGAAGAAGAAGTCAAATTCTTGAGATAGTCTTTTGCGGACTTGGTTTATGTTGGATAACTTTATTTATGCTATATGTCTGACTAAGCCACACCGAAAAAGAAATGTTACATAGTAACGAAGCCAGAACTCGATCGTATACAAGTGCGTGTTTATTTAAAAATAGATGTTTCTTTTTCCATCGCCTCTTAATGATCATATAACAATCATCTTCTATGAAAAAGCATAAATCTTTAACTAGACGAGATTTATGTATGAAAGATCTTCTAGTAAAGAATAAATAAATTATCGAATTGTTTTAGCACACTGATATTAATATTATCTAAGCTATAACAGTATTTCTTCAGTATGTATTAATCATATCCTATTACGCACATGGACTATAATGCGTACATTTATATATCAAATGCTTTTGATTAGCATATATCTCTCTGTCATATCCGCTCCCTATGTGGAGGACATGACCACCACGTGAAGCCTCCAGGATTATATATCACCCGCCAGCTGCCTTACATCTTTCCAGATCATACCGGCAACCTTTAGTTCTGCTGAGTGCATCCTATGGATAGTACTCAATGGTCTTCCAGGTCACCGGAGCTGGATGCAAATCACTGATGTGGGAATATCCAAGAATATGAATGCGGAAAGAGTTGCTCAAGTTGATCCAATCAAATGATCAGGCCATCCAACTTGGTTGGCACAAGGACAAACTTCATTCCTTTTAAAAAAAATCCAGCGTCATACAACGAACATGATAATATCTTCACATAAATTGCTTGACCAGATAAGTCTCCTTTTTTCAATACCCTGTTTTTCTCGTTCTATTTCTTTTAATTTCAGCACATTTGAGTACGTGGCGACCTAAGTCTTGGGTAATTTATATTTATTCCCGGGACATTTGTTATCAGAGCTCCGGGATACGCCTGATTTAGACCAGGTGTAAGGACGGGCTGGGTAAATGTTGGGCACATTAAGTAAGTCGACGGAATCCCACCTGTCGGAAGAAGACACAAGTACGAACCGCGCTCTCCGAAGGCATCCGTAGTACATTCCATCAGTTCCATCACCGCTGCATGACTTTTAGTGTGACAAAAAGTTGTCCTGTTCGCTCTTTTATCTCCGAGTTCCTTACGAAGTCAGTCTACTTCACCCCCAGTATCTGACGCAAGCTTCTGTTCTCAAACGTCACTATACGGTTCTTCTAAGCATTTGTTAGGTGCTGGTGCCAATATTTATAAATATATGCATATTTGTATATATCGATAACGATTTTTATTAATTGATAATGATATCAATTAATAAAATACTAATTCAATTAATATAAAACCTATGTCAATGTTTGAATATAATGACTTTTTACTTAAGAACCGGACTAAAAATTTAAAAATATATTATATAATACAGTTTAACACTATAGATAACATACTATACACATTACGTACGAAAAATCTATCGCCAATTATACTAAATCTTAAAAACACACGTTTTTTAATGTTTCGTAAAAATCTACCCAAGTCACCTAGGTATAATAAGATAAATGTCTGTGGGTCTACGTTGAAAATATCTGTAAATCGTTGCCAGCTAAAAAAAAAGAAAAAAATCTTTTTTTAATCAGACGCTATTTGAAATCCCGACGAAAACAAGACAATCTATTTGGAAACAGATATAAACCAGAAAGAATTTCAAGTACAAGGTCACCAATAGACAATAAAATCGCACTCTTCATTTTAAAATGCATTTATTTTATTTGGTAATGCAATTCATTTTAAATGTTTGTTTGAAGAAGTTTTTCAATAAAGAATTCAATTTAAAAGAAATAAATTTATTCTGTAGACGATTTTTTTTAGATTGGCAATTCTAAGGGACACTTTATTTGTGTTTAAATATGTTCATGCCATATAAATCTTGTACATAAAACAAATGCGATTATTTGCAAGACATAAATTTTATTTAAAATTCTTACATGAAATGCATTATTTCTTTATTTTATAATCAAGATAAATTTAAAATGTGTTGAACAAATGGCAATAAAAAGAGAGAATTAACTTTATATTAAAAAAATGAAAAGAGAACATGTCAACTGAACGAAAGTTACTATCTTTTTTTTTTAATAATTCGACTGTGGAAAGAAAAAAGGACGTAACTCTCAATTTACAAATTAACATACATTCTTAGGAAATACCCTTTTAGTGTTTAAATTTACCCTTTAAGATTGAACAAAATCATTAAATAAACGTTTTTTGTGCCTGCTGTAAAATTTGTTCTATGGGGGTTACATCCTTTTTTCTACAGTAGATATGTTGATTCCAAGCAGATATTCTGATTTTTCACGGGATATCAGCTGATCGGGCACAAATATTAAAATAATAACAGTAAATAAAACTAATTATATCCAACTATATTATTTTTTTCTTTTTCCATATTCGCTCCCTAACTGTTGCATATGGACACCACGTGCCACATCCAAGAATCTCTGTCTCCCGTCAGTACTCTTGCGTCCTCCCAGATCCCTGGATCCCATGATTCCGCCGAATACATTATATAGATCGTAGCAACTGGCCTTGACACCGACAACCGGTCAGCTTAAAGAATAGCCAGGTTAGGTTCAAACTCTCTTGGGGGATCCGCCATATGTAGTCAGGTCCAGCGTCGCAGCTTCATTTTTTCAGTAATAAGTTGCTGCATGGTCCGTTCTCTTATCTTCTCATTTCGAACGAAGTCATTCCACCGTATCCCCAGAACCTAACGCAGGCACCTGTTCTCAAAGCTTAGAATATGGTAGCTTTGACAACAGGGTACCACGTTTCCCAGCACTGACAGAATGAATGCATTGAACAGGCGGCATTTTATTTTTACATTATTCAGACTAATTAATATGTTATTATAATTTAATTTAGGCCGGTAGGTTCGAGAGATTTTGTTCCGTAAAACGAAAAAGGAAAACTCAAAACATCAAAAGATAATGTGGGTCACTTACTTTTTTTCAAACGTGTATCCGTGGACGAATGCCAAACGCCGCTATTTTAAAAGTTTACCCCACTGAACTAAGAAGCACACATCAATAGTAGTTCACACTAATTATAAAATTATCAATTTATATTAACACATATCAAACACACATATTTTTTTATACGCCACTGTATTTTTATTTAAGTTTTTATTTCACTAGAACGACACTTTTATTACAGACAATTTTAACGGAAATCATCTGACAACTATCACATCCACGTGGAACATATTTTCTTCCTACACATCCAAATATATATATAACATACAATTTTTCATTTATAATACGATTAAAAAAACACTCGTTTATTTCAGAATAACTTGATAATCACAATGTATACAACTTCTGTCAAAAGAATGTATGCTGCAAATGCTAAATTAGTGTCAAAATTTAGCTTTTCAGTTGGAAAAAAGGATCGCATGTCAAATTTTCGACTTTAAAAAAAGACTTTCAGCTGATTTTTTAATTTTTAAGTCTATTAAATTAATATCAGACTGAATAAATAATAAAAAAAAACAGTTTTAGTCTTCGTGCACTTTAATCTTGTGTCTATTTAATATTTAAACTTTGGCCAAAAATCATTAAATAGACGTTTGTGTCTCATCTAATATTTGGACTGTGTGAATTATATCTTTTTGCACTTTATTCTCCGATTTGAACTATGTTAAATAATTCATATTCACATAAAAAATCAACGAGTAAAACAACATATAGTTAAAGACAAATTTGTTTAAAAATAATTTAATATAACAATACATTTCTCTGTTGTACTCCGTCTAAACTCGTCTTTCGACAGTTTTTAAAACTGTATAACTACGTAAAATAATTCATATTTATTGCAAATTCTTTTAATATTATAATTCTCTTCCACTGAAACTACGAAATGTATAAGCGCGTATTTTTCGTATTCAATATATCGAATGTTTAGAAATACAACATGCAATTATATTAAATTGATTTTGTATTAAAGGGAATCATGTTTAAATAATACGTTTTGTCACTTTAAATAAACACTGTTTTTCACCTGTGTATTGAATATAAAATTGAGTCAATAACTGCACTTAATCACGTATACTTCACGGTTAAAATATGCCGTTTTAACATCGAACTGGCGCTAATTGTGACGAGTGCATTCGATCTACTGTATGCCAATTAAAACTTTGCAGAAGCAACGAGGTTTTCCGAGAAATTTCCCGGCACGAAAATCTGTGCTAGAGAGTGTGGTGCCAGCGCGTCGGGACGGCGACGGACTGGCATTTCGACGCCAAAAGCTCGATCGACGTCCTCCGAATATCAACACTTGCGGTCATTCAATTATTTTTTAAACGCGTGATTCGTTCTCGCAGAGAAATTTCAAATATTATTTTTATTGTGATATGTACTGTGATATTTTATCGTATTTTTCCATTCATTCGACAAAAATAGTTTTCAAGTTATTTTAAGTTTCTTTTATCAAGTATTTCTCTTAATGTAATTATTCAATATTAATAATTCAAGTATGCACAGATAATTGTTTCTTAATTGTTGCCTATTTACAACAAAAATATTTAAATATTCATTAAAACATCCATACAAAGTAAAAGTTTTATACATATTAAAATTATGTCACATTATACATGACAAATTTTCTTGTATTATGTAAAACCTCGGTTAGCGTAGTTGGTAGCGTGCGCGCCTAGCAATCCGGGGAATGCGGGTTCGTTTCTCCGTCTGTCGGATTTAAAAAATATGAAAATGCAGGACTGAATGCTCGTTGGGTTGAGCAATTGTCTAGCAAACATTTATCGTGAAAAATTATCTGTCAAGACTTCTTCACATTGCGGAGATGGTATACTACACTATCGGAGTGGATATTTTCTCATTGTGTAGTTCCATATGCTCCACGTTGGGAGCGAACATGGTGTATAAAAATGTAATTATTAAAAAAAATTTAATGTTAATATATCACTTATTCATTCAAATATAATTGATCAAAAATCCTTTCACTGTGTTTGTTCCGAAAGTAGAGTATAACGACATGCGTAGTGTGAAGACACGCTTTCACACACTATTTTTCTTAAGTATTGAGAAAATTGCATTTTCTCTTTTCACCATATGCGCCACATAATTGAGCATATGTATATACGCAACATAAAGGCATGTCTTGACAGTTAATTTTTCAGGAGAAATGTTGTCAGATAATTGCTCAACCCAATGGGCATCTATTCCTGCGTTTTTGGATTTTTTTTTAAATTCAGCAGATGTGAGCATTGAACCCGCATTCGAGATGCGCAATCTAATCTCTTGGCTACCGGAGATAACATCACTAGACATCAAATGGTATCATTAAATACTTATTCTACGTTTATAGTCCATGGTTCAAAGTAGAAAGTTTTCCATTGAGTTTCAAAAATAAGGTTAATTTAAAATAAAAACACATTCATCTCACAAATGGATCAATTCAACCTTCGAATAATGATATATCATAATAAACCAACAGCGCTCAAACTTAATAAAAATAATAGCCACAACAATTCTCAAAAGTTCATTTTGATTAATAACACTGGAATACAATCAACTCCATGTTTTATTTATACAAATTACTAGACATAAATTAGCAATACATTGAATAAATAATTTTGAATGCTTTTGTTAAACACCTGGAGGCAAAACTTAATCAAATATATTAAAAAGGATATTTACACAGGCCTTATATAAACAGTAAATATTGAAATGTCATTTAAAAATACTATTTATGTAACTCTATACTGAAGAAAGTTCTATAATTGTTAAGTATTCATTCGAATTTTGATACTGCGGAATATTGTGGGCTATAGTTTCAAGACGCTCCGTTTTCAATTGATTTTCTTCAGTACTTCGTATTATTTTGGACGCCATCCACCTATATTCTTCAAGGAAAGCCCATAGATCGATTATCAACTGGGGTTACTCCATAATCCTTGTAGAGATCCAGATAATCTCTATTGAACTAAATGATCTGCGTATTTCTCTTGAAGTCTTTTTGCTCTTAAAATATTGTTTTACCATGTCCACTCTATAAGTGGTGTGTCCATCTCAATATTGTTATAATTACCACTTTATTAATGAAATATATGTAGCATTCATGATAAATAATTATTTTTACGAGAGTTGGTTGTATTCAATAGATCAACTCATTACATATGCAAACTTGTATGTTTGAACGTTTTAAAATTTCCAGCAGCTGTGTAGCGCAGCTATGTTAAACACTGTCATCTCGTTGGCCGCATAGAAATTGTAGATGCTATCATTATAGCTGCGTGAAAACTAGCACTACGTGTGTTTAAAGGATAAGGATTCCAACGGGTTAGCCAATATACTTTTTGCTTTCTCCTCTCTTAACTGACACGTCTCCACACCCGTTATGAGTGAGGATAACGTGGCGAAGCGAATATGAAACGACTTTCAAACTGCCAGGAGTATTGCTTGATGTACAATAGACTGCTTATGATTGCTGTTGTAACTATCGAAGTGAACAACCATCGTGAAAATTAATTTGTTATCCATAATATGTAAATATTTACACAAAATGGATGACGTAGTATGCTCTATATGTTTTCGTTATAGACATGGTCAAACATAAATAAAAATAATAGATATTGTAATCACTGTACAACAAAGTGAAGATGGGAAGATTGAGGATTAAAATTAGATAAAATTAATTATAGAATTTTGAACGTTGAGTGGATATTATTTAGTAATGGCCAGTCGTGTGTGTTGGGTTAATGCGAGTACTTGAGATGGAAATGAAGAATATGTGAGCTCGAGTACATCTTGTAGTACAAATATAGAATAACTCGATTATTTTTTGTTGGGCGTCATCAGCACGCGTCCTCGTAAAATCGAATGAATGTTTACGAAGAAATGGGAAGCCAAATTTAACACTGAACAACGGAAAGTAATATACATATTTAATTAAATTTACATTAAACAAAATGTTCAATATTTAGAACAAACTGATATATTATATTATGTACACATATGAATGTATAATTGTGTCAATAGAAGTGACTTTAGTGACTGATCTGGAAGTCACGGGATCGAATCTCACAGTCACATAAGAATATAAGAAAAACTAGTTAATAATCTATTTTTTATATATCATATTCGCTCCCAAATTGAAGTAAATGTACACTACACAGTGTGTAGATAACCACTCCGAAAGTGGAGTAAATGTATATCCGCAACGTGAAGACATCTTGACAGATAATTTTTCACGAGAAATGTTTGTCAGACAATTGCTCAACACAATGGGCGTCCAGTCCTGTATTTTTAGATTTTTAAAATCCAACAGATGGGGAATCGAACCTGTATTCCCCGGATTGCTAGGCGCGCACGCTACCAACTACGCCACCGAGAAGACCCCCCCCCCTTTGTAATAATCTATCACTAGATATAATTACTTGTAGATATAGATACAGAGCGTTAATAAGCACAGTCTTGGCAATGGTGTCATAAATGAAATCTTCCAGTGTTTGTACTTGAAGTGTCTAATTAATTTTCAATTAATTATTCTTGTAATTAATTATAAGTGTTATAAAACTATCGTTCATTGTAAAGTTGAGTCATAAATAACTTCCGTTGTTTGCGGTTGATGAGGGCAGACTGCTTCTCCATCAGTTTTTCTCGAACTCTTTGCAGCTGGCTGATGAGCATACTTATTTCCAATCACTGTTTAGTTCCGATTTAAGAATTCATAGTTAATAATCCCACCATACACAAAACAAAATGTTCTTACTGGGAATGTGTGCTTTAGGATCTGGTAAAGTAGGTGGATTCTTATCAAGCCAACTTGTCTTTTACAGTCAAAGTTTTCGTAAGTGATCCATTTTTCATCATCAGTCTTTTTTTTAAACCATGTTTGCTCCCAAAGTGAAACATTGGATCGCTGTTTTTCTAACCCGCATACTAACAATTTACAAAAAATAATATCTACAAAACGTCCATGTGGCTTAATCATTAACGGCTTTGAAGTTTAAAATATAAGGTTACTCAATTACAAATAAATTATTGACCATACCTATTCTTAATTATAATTATTACCGTGATGCTAATTGCACGAGTTTTTTCAATAAATATACGTATATGTTGTTGTATTGTATTGTATCGATACATTGTTTTATTTATGAATAAAAAATACACTAAATATAACCAATTTCAATATTTAATGGACAAAGTCAAAAATAATATTAATACAAATCTAAACACAAAACGATCAAAATTTAAATTAGCACCCGCAAAACATTCAATAACTTTTAAAGTAGTACGTTTTTCTATTATCTAATAATCAAGAAAGATGTAGTATATGGGTGTAAGTATTTACATTTAATAATACAGTCTTAATAATATAAATGTTATACTATTTATTGATGTGCTTCTTTAAATTTTTATTCAGTTATATCAGAATGTGGCTTGGACGTCTTCTGGTTAATTTATTAATTTAATTTATCCCAGTGCAAAGCCGGATAATGAAGCTGGTACTATATACAAAACGTATATGAAACTGGCTAGTGTAATCGTTTGTTGACTTCGCAGAGTCGAAAGTAAGGACACAACATTCGGCTGAGGTTTTCGTTTTTTTTGTGTTATGTTGTTAGTGACAGAAATATCTACAAGTGCCAGCTGCTCACCACCTCTCCGCATACCGAGTGACTAATTTACATCAGTGGCCGGCCGAGCAATGTGAAAGATCGATTGTCGTGTTTCGGGTCAAGCAGAATCGCGTGGATTATTTTATGTTTGGCAAACCAATATATTTCTTATCCAACACGTGAAATTTCAAATATTTAATATGGGTAACGGCTCGCATATAGGCACAGTGGAACTGCAGCACCCCCCAATTTCCGCTTCATAGTATCGATAACATTTAATATGTCCCTTAATTCTTTCCTTATACTTGTACAATATACAATCATTAAGTTTAATGTCAGTTGCCATTCCCCAGTTTATGAAATAGATACAAAAATCCTCGTATGGAACTGTTCGCTTCACATTTCCAGCGGCGTGGTGTGTGACTATTGTGCGCATGCACACATAGGAAGCTGCATGCGATGCTGTGAGAAAGTGAAGGGCACTGTCGCTCCCACAGTGCCTACTGCGGCGTGCTGGTGGAAGATAGCTATTTTATGCCACGTGTTGTGCTTAAAATTGAGTACCATATTCTTGAATATGATAAATTTAAGAATCAGATTATTATCCTGTTTCCAGCTATTCTATTTGATTCTTTTAGGATTTTATCATGTTTCTAAATACGTTTTCTTTTTAAACATGTTTTTTTTCTTTTACACAATTTTAAAACAAAGACTAAAAATAATCGGGAGCAGCACCCACACTAATTTTCTTAATGCGCTTATATTAATAATATAATATTATAATACAACGCCTCGTTATTTATTTTGTGGTGAATTAGTCCGGTGTCACATACATAACGCAGTATTAGTAGGAGCTGCTGTCCCCTCCTCCCCACCCATGAACTATTTTTATCAAAACTTAACGTCCCTGGAAATACCACGAAAGCATTTTGACCAATGGCCAAAATGATAATAATTTTTTTACATCATACGTTTCATCATTATTATTTTGTTTCAAATGTGGGTTTTGTCCTCTTGTATTATACTTTTGAAGCCCCCTATTGCTGACCCAATAACTCACAAAGCACATTCAAATCAATGCAGAACCCAAACACTACTTACTGGAACTCAGGCTTCTTTCAGGTTTTAAAGACGATCACTTTCTTCAAAGGAAGTCAACGGACTTCTTTTAAAGATGTTCTTAAGAAGGATGTCATTTTAAAAAATCCATAAAGTCTAACTACATGGAATATAAAATCCATGGTAAAAGACGACGTATTCAAGTAATCGACAGTGCACCAAATTCTTATTCTTCTTATACCTTTTTGGCTTCCAAAGATGAGCATTTGGATCTACACAGTGTGAAAATATTCACTCCGAAAGTGGAGTATATAGATCTTCACACTGTGACAGATAATTTTTTTACAAGAATTGTTTGTCAGATAATTGCCCACCCCAATGGGCATCCATTCCTGCATTTTTAAGATCCGACAGATGGGGAAACGATCTCGCATTTCCCGGATTGCTAGGCGCGCAAGCTACCAACTAAGCTACCGGGGAGACTACCCAAAATTTTACAAAATTAGCAACAGTATAAGCCATGTAAAAATATTGAAATCTTTTGATGTTGGGAAATTGAGGTAAATTTAAATAAAATGGATTCATTTTTTTGATTTTTCGGGTTTATTGCTTCAGAAATTTTCTCGATTTCAGTTCGACAAAATTACATAGTTTACGGAAATTTGGTTTCCAAACTGAACACGTGCATATTACTTATTTTGAAGAATTTAATTCAAAATGTTTGAGCCTTTTGAGACATGAAGATTTTTCAGTTTTATGAATTATGTATACTAAAATAACATAACGAAATATGACAGATTTTTTTTTCTTGGAAATTAAATTATAAAAGTGATTCTCGAATTACCGGGGTCAAATCAACCAGACAGATTAACTGTCGTAAAAATTATTTCACTCGATATAATTTACAGCACATTAACATATCGAGCGTAGGAAGAAAAAACGACGTAACCCATACAGATTTTTTTTACAGAAGGCACAAAAAACTTCTATTTAATGATTTTGGGCCAAACTAAAAATATTAAATAAGTACAACCTTGAAGTGCACTAAGACTTTACATATTTAAACACATGTGATGGAAGTCCTTTCTTTAGATTGCAAACTTCAAATGCGATTATTTTTCAAACTTCAAGCTAAATTTAGATACTTATTCGGCATTTGTTATTTACGCAACTTTGATACAACGTGTATACATTGTGAATTGTGGTGATTGAAAAAAGCTATTTAAAAAAAAACTGAGGGTTACATCCTTTTTCCTTCCAACAGTCAATAAAATGAAATAATTTGCGTTCACATAGTCATGTGGTATCCGTACTGAGAAGTACTAGGTAATCATTATTATATGATTACTCACATGATTCAATCCAAGCCCCGCGAGATTACAACACATAAACTGTCATCCTGGATGCGACATGTGGTAGCCATATGCTCCATTTAGAGAGCGGATATGGCGGAAGAAGCCATCATTACGGGTCGACTACACTGAATAAAATAAAAAATAATTTTCATTGTATTGATCGAAATATTGATTATCCGGGGTACTCAATACTCTGGTAAATCGAGTGTCAATTGTACGAGAATCAATAATCGCCCAGCTGTAAATAAATTTCAATTGCAAGCCTTGTCAGATAGCATAACATTAATAACACTATACAATAAAAATTAGTTTACCATAAATAATGTCACAACCAAAAAAAGGTTCCATACAAATTCAAGCGGGTTTTTAGCACTATGACTCAAAGTTTTTTATATCATACACTACAATAATTAAAAATTATTACACTGGATAATTTTATAATGTGTAAAGAAACGTTTTTACAAAAGAAAATAATACTATTATTAATATAAATTCGATGATTAATTTTGAACGTCCTTTTATATCATTTCATTTTCTACAATACATCGCAGTGCTCTACAAAAATGATATAGTTTTCAATTAGTATTCTACTCATATAATCATATGAACTAAAAATAGCTTAGTATCGTACATTTTTTTTCGAAATTTATATTAAAAGTTTCAAAGAAATTACACAATGTAGATACTACATACTATAATATATATATATATTTATTTACAGGCTATGTTGCTTACGTAAATAATGGCGAGATATAGGTCAATATTATGATAGGTCTCATTGACATTTTTTTCAATTTTAATCAGTTGAGTTGATCATACAGAAATGGTTGTCATTAAATTGAAAAAAAAATACTATTTTACGACTAAGCATCAAAAAAGATCGAAACACATTGATGTATTTTTTGCATTAAAAACTATATTTACTAAATAGGTCTAATCGGTTGGTTTGCATAATTTGTAAGGTGCATAGTAAAAATATCATTTAATGGTATAAAAATAATAACATTAATTATTCTGGGCAATACTAAGAGCGTATTTGGATCCAGCACTTCCCAAACTTGTACACGTCACGCCCCCTAAATTAGGTAACAATAATCCACGGCCCCCAAAAAATAATTCTTAAAATGTTAAAAAAAAATGAGTTGAATTTGGCGAGCAAAAAACGAAATAACTCACTTCAATGTGTGATATTATGGGAGCAAAAAAAGTTATTCCAAATGACGTTTAATTACATTCGGGAAACAAAATTTTTTGTGGCCCCTGCAGGCATTTAAGGGTGGCTGTCCCCTACAGTTTGGGAAGCTCTGGCGTAGACAAATAATATATATTTTAAAATATATTATTATTTGATTTTAATTAAAAAGTCAGAGATACGTAATTTCTTGTAAATTGATATAAATCGCAGTCTTGAAAAATAATATTTGCACTCAATTCACCGCGCGATCAATTATTCAAGCACAGACATTAATTATCTGTGGACTCAGTTATAATTTTTCACTATTTATATATAAACCAACAAGCAAATATTTCTAAAATCAGAGACTAAGTGAAATTCTGTCAATTACTACATTACGTATCTATGGCGTATAAAAATGATGATGTGAACAATAATATAACATACATTTTTAGGTTATCAGTTTTAAATTTTGAATCTACTTAAATTTACTAACATAGGATAGTGTCGTTAAAATAATCATTAAGAACAAATGAAAAAAAATCGATAGATGACCAAATTAATGCAAAAAAAATAAGATAGAATTGTCAAAAAAATTATCACAATAAAGAAAATTAAATGTTTGAAACAGTCTAAGATATCTATTTACAGTAAAAGAAAAGACGTCTTGAAATCGCTACATCTTACAAAATATTAAGTAATATTGAGCTTCCACGTCCGCTAATAGATACTACGCGGTGTCCAGATGCTACACTTAAAGACACGAACGTGGACAAACAGCTTTCATAAGAAAATTTCACTTGCATTGAAATACATTCATTTATACAACACACGGTTGCATGCGCAAGATTCATAGCCATACTCCACCGACTGAGGACTTTGAAGGTATCAGATCTACTCCATCTTACTCGAAGTTCATATCGTAGAATGGAGATGAAGCAGATTTTTTATGATCTACGTAGTCGCCAGACAACTGCAAAAGAAAAATAACAATTAATATTAAATCAAACAAAGTTTTGTTCTAATTGCTTTGCAAAAATAAACAATTCCTCGTTACATATGACATGTAGCTATCACACAATGATAAAAGGAAAAGTTATAGTTAGTGTAGAATATATATTACCTCAGTGGCGTGGCGCTAGAGGTCTGAATGCTGGGCCCCCAACGGCACTAACAATGGGCCACGGTGCCTTCGAGCCCTCTGCTGCCCTCTCCCTGACGATTGTGCCCCAGACCCTGCACGAAGTCTCGGTCTACCGGGTCCTCGACGCACTGAAGCGGATGAACCTTGATTATTTGGCGGTGTGGACGAAGCAATCACAGTAGTAGAGGATGACGCTGATGAAGACGCGCCTGGAGTTGCAGAGCCACCTGCGGATGGTGCACGAGATGGCGGGGTTTGTTGTTGGGCTAAAAACAAAATGAATTCAGATATTGAATATATTACAAATTAAAGTAGAAGACAAAATCCCTAAAAGTGCATAATACCTAAAGACCACAATATCTGGTGGAAATTCAGCACAATACATTTAAAATTAGAATAAAAATACGGTGACGTACCTGTAGCAGGGAGTTGTCTTCCAGGTCCAGAACGTCTAGAACCTCTCGGTCTTCCTCGGCGAGCCCCTCGTCCGCCAACTCGGCGTGATCTGATCATCCCCGAAGAGCCATACGGGGATGGAAATGAGACTAGAAATAAAAAAAAACATAATATATTGTATAATTGGTATTGAAATTTATGTACGTAAGATAATCATTATTCGCGATAACAGCGAGGAATATTGATAACAATCACTATGCAATTTTTTAACTTGGTTATTTTTTAAAATGACATGGACGATTAATACAGAAATTATGTAATTATAACTATACATGATGGCATTTAGGAGAAACATACAACCGAAATAAGGTTAATGCCTTCCTACACAGAAAGCAACTCAACGATGACGACAACAGGTGACCAATCATAGCAACGGCTGCCTCGCTGTGATTGGTCACCTGCTGTCGTCGTCGTCGAGTCCATCTCTGTGTAAGAAGGCGTAAACCTTGGGATTTGGCCGATAAATAGCGTTTTATGATACGTTTGGTACAAAAAGCTAATTTCACATTATAACACTCACGCAATAAGCATGAAGAGAGTAAAATTTCACAGCCCATAACCCTGGTTTAAGGCAGCATTCGTACTATTTTTAAAATGGTAAATTACACAATTAACCAACGCAATAATCGGAGGGAATTTTATTCGCACATTATTATCGAATGCAAGGAGCTTTCGCAAGCTTCAAAACAAAGCTATCATTTAATAAGCTTTAAACCGTGGAAATAGTGAATTAGCAACGCCGGCATGCAAAGAAATGCACATTTTATCGCCATAGAAACAGGGGTGAGAATTTCCGTTTTTACGACCGTCAAATTTCACGCGATGTTCGAGTTCAGATATTATTTCAAAATAATTGATTTCAAAAAATGTGTTGATTGCAATTATTTTTTATCGAGAGCGTGGATTTGCACAAGTTTTTAATGATTTTTTTATTACCGGCTCTACTGGCACCTTTTTATTTGTGATTAGTGACAGCTAAAATTTTTAATGATTACGTTCTTTATCTCAGCCAACTCATGTATCTCCCATCTCTTCAATGAACGCCGCAGAAAAAGAGATATTTCAATACCATTTATTTTATACATATTATCTATACGAGTACACATATGATACAACAGAATTTATGACAAGTCTAGTCGTGTATATCTCTAATCAAGTTTACAGTAAACGAATTGTAGAAAAAACCTCACCACGAGGGCCGAGTTGGTAGGCTCATCCGTTTTGGGATCAAAATTCATGGCTTCAAATACCATAAAAACATGCAGCTCTGGAACACTAATGCGTTGAACGATGGTCTGATAACCAGTTCATTCCAAAAGAAGTCTTCACATTATGGAGATTTATACTTCCACGTTCGGAAGCGATGTGTTTAAAACATGCTAAGTTATAAATATTTTTTTACAAATTAGAATTAAGTAAACGTCGAATACATTTGAAATATAACAAAGAAGTAGATATACAACCATTACAATATCTAGTAACTTAAATAACAGAAATCTGTATTTAATAAGTATCACTAATATGTGCATTTTTACGAATATCAGTGTAAAATACTATAAAATAATAGTTAGGTATTTGTGCCATATTTGCATTGATTCTTGTGGCACAAAATTTCTATGTTATATACACAATTTTCCGGCATTTTGAGACATAAAGTGAGGCAACAACTACCATAAAATTTGCTACGTTTTCTGGCACTCAGTTGTGAGGGGAAATGGAAATTGTGATATGGAACTGTAACTGAATTATTTCCAAAATATTAAACATGAAGAGTGAAATTTTAATTTATGTGCCGTATAAAATATAAACTTGGATTTCCTTAAAAAATATTTCTCAAAATACAACAAGTCACAATATACACATGGCTGCAATTAGTCACGCATCGGGCCGAATTCGAAAATGCAGGAAATACACGTGTAAATTATTTAAAATCGATTAAGCACCGAAGACGATTTCCTTCGTTTGCAGCTTTTTAAAAAGCTTGATAAAAAGCTAACTTCCGAGTTTTGCCCCTCCGTTGGATACTTTTTGCGTCAATGTATTATAACGAAAACCATTAAGCTAAAACGAAAATAATTAAACGTCAGCGAGTCTTTTAAAATTAAACAAAAAAAAAAAACAACTGAAAGATAGGGTGGATTTTCATTTATCTTACAAATTCAATTATGAGAATAATTAAAAACGTAAGCGTTTTACAGTCGTGCAAGAATTTTTAAGAATAGTAAAGACAAAATTACTTTTTAAGAATACAATGTGATATCGTATCTATAACTTTGAACACCTTTATTAATTTTATTAAATTTATACACTTTAATGGGACAGGAATTAATATATCGACAGTAAAATGGAAAAAGGACTTAACCTACACAAAAAAAAATTTACAAGAGGCACAAAGTCTCTGATGATTTTGGGTCAAAGTCAAAATATTAAATAGACACAACCTTGAATAACATGAAATCTAAAACTGGTGTTTTATTTACCGAATCTGGTATTAATTTAACAAGTTATTTACGAAAAACAATATAATTAATGTACCATCTTAATAATTAATCTAGTCCCTTTTCCTTGGCGCTAATTTCACAGACATTATTTTTTTCAAACTTAAAATCCAAATATTTAATAATATTTCTGATTATCTAATAACTCTATTTTTGGATTTAGGTCACTTTGTAAAGTAAAGTTTTCAATGTTCGAAACCTCAACACATTGGGAATCTAATTGTTTATTTTTGTGAACTTATTCAAATATGCCTGAATTCAAAGAAGAAGATTTTGAACACGCATTTTTGTATGAGAAAACCATTTAGCATGCAAACTAGAAGAAAAAATCAATTTCAAAAATATTGAGAACAAGAACATATAAAAACGTTCTCTTTTAAATTATGACATAGTGGAATTAGTTCACTTTGGAAATACAAATGGTCTATCGAGCTATATATAATATAAAAAGTGTATATATGTACAATTTTTATCTCCGTTGGCAATTTAAAATTAGTTTCGCAGAGAACAAATTTTGATACGCATCAAAAATATGTGTATTAAAAAAACGTTAATGCAGAAATAATCCAGTTCGTCAGGGATTAGGGAATGCACCGTTTAAAAGTAAGGCGAATAACACAAGTTATCATTTCAAATAATATTTATTTTAAGATACTGAACTTCAACGGGAATCTTAAGCCAATTTATAATTTCTTTTTCTTCTTCTTCCGTGTTAGCTCCCTGGGTGGAGCATACGAACACCACGTGCCGCCTGCAAGAAGACCTGTCGCCCGCCAGTATTATGCCGTCCTCCCAGGCCAAACCTGCATCCCGTAACTCCGCCAAATACATTCTTTAGATAGTATTTAGCGGCCTTCCGGGACGCCGACAACCAGTCGGATTAAAGAATAAACAGGTCTTGAGGCATCCGCAGTATGTGGCCGAGCCAGGTCCAGCGTCGTACCTTCACTTTGTCAGTGATAAGTGGCTGCTTAGTCCGTTCTCTTATCTTTTCATTTCGAACAAAGTCATACTACCGTATGCCCAGAATCCGCCGCAGGCACCTGTTCTCAAAGCTCAGAATACGGTTGTTTTTTGCCTTTGTTGGGTGCCACGCAACCGTAGAGCAGCACTGACAGAATGCATGCGCTGAACAGGCGGCATTTGGTTTATAGCTTGTACAACTTGGAGTCCCAGACATTTCGCATAGAATTAAAAGTTTCTCCAGCGATCCCTATTCAAATAGCGAGATCATTTTGCGAAGTGCCACCTCCCGTAATGTGTACCCCTTAAAAATAATATTGTAATATGATTGATATCCGCAAAAGACAACCAGCAATTAATAGCGGAGATAGAAAGTAGGCAGATATTTAATTGTTTAACTGAAAACCATTTGAGCACAGTCGTGACATGCCGGGATTAGATTGATACATCACAAAGAGGCAAGAGCCAAAGCGAGAGGATGACGCCCACGTGTATCACGAACCCTCCGAGTGGCGGCCGTATCTCCAGAGACGCGACAATACGGAACTGATTCACAATGGCATTGGGAGTCGGGTCGGAAATGCAATCGACCCGACGGTTGAGAAAGGCAACCCGCTAAATCGCCCACGTGTCCTTTCATACTACATGATGTCTTATTTAGCGTAACGGTCCAATCACAATTTCCTGCTGCGATAGTTAAAATTCAAAAGTGTGACAACTGTCAAAATTTCAAAAAAATCGAATACAATTATTAATAAATATCGACATTTATAAAACTCTGTTTTAACCTCTTCTATGCCAACCAAATTTCACTAGGTGGACACCTTTAGGACAGCTATTTTTTTAAATAAAAAATATCGAATCAACAATTTTTTTGAAATTTCCATAAACATTTCCATACTAAGCTGATAAATAATGTTTTTAAAAAACACATGAACAGAGTTGTCACATCTGCACTATTTTAGCCGTTTTACTGAACGAACTTTTATATCATCTAGTCCCTTGACCGGTTAGATCCAATTTTCATGAAGTTAAAGAATTACAACATTTGATTTCATAAAAATACTACCATACTATAATATAATCGTACCTATACAATTGCAATCCGTAGTAAATATTATTAAGATGCATTCTCACGCAAAAATCACGAAAGCGAACCTCAACAACATATGACTATTAAATTTATGAAAAGAGAATCGATTTCAATAATATATCTTTTCATATTCACACAGTTTTACGATCAAATCGATTAGCATTGCAGATCAATCGGTTCATTTCATTTAACAAATACCCATTCAATGAGGATGACATTAAAATATACATCGAAACTAGGAGCAACGGCAGAAATTAAATGTAACGTGCGATATTTGTAGGCCATTACGAAAATGTGCAATAATTGTAGACATCTTCACTACCGATGATTTGTCAACATGAATAAGTCCAACACGCCATTGATAAGTCACGATTTGGATATTATCACGTAAATAGCCTTCAATAGAATGACTCAAATCCGCATTCAATAATAACAGAGACTAGAGCTTTAAGCTTTTGCACGGCGATTTTTCAAAGTAAATTCAAAAAAATATACATACACAATTTATTTTACGATAACATTAATCAATCATTTAAAAACTATACGTCATAGTTAGCCATATGGTATAAGCAAAATCGGTCATAAAGTAACCATAAAATTTTAATGCGTGATACTGTATCTTAAAATATTAAAAAAAAATAAAGACGAGAATTTCACACAAAGAAGTACTCTGGATACCAAATGTTGTATATTGTCCAGTGTATCTACGAACTTAAAGCCAAAATATGAACTTCTTCTTCTTCGATATTAGCTTCTAGTGATTTAAATATTGCATAGCACTTCCAAGAATCCGTGGTGATGGATAATATTCTGTCACCCTCATGACCATGCCGACATTCTATAACTCATTATACATCTTGTGTGTAGGTATCTAAATACGATGACTAAAAAAATAGACGAGGCAGGTTGAGATCCGAGAATTCTCGAGAAATTTTGAATATTTTTCATTTTTTCTCGAGAAATTGATCGTGAGGATAATGAGAATTTAGAATTTTTATTTATTCAACATATTGTGAATTAAACGTCGTTAATTTGATTTGATAAAAGAACATTGTGAAACAGCATTGAGCACAATAAAACCAACGTTGACACAGAACGAAAGAAACTTTTTATCTACTTTATCTCTATATCTATAATTTAATTTAATGTCTATTATTTGTGAACCATTTATAAAAAATATATAAGTTTTATCTTGTATTATTTCAATATTTAATTTAAAATGAATGAGCGATATTCAGACAAAATTTTGAAAATTCTCGAGATATCTCGAGAATATTTAGTAAATAGAATTAAATTTAATAAAAAATAGTAATAAAAAGTTGGTAATCATTATATGTCAGTACAATACAAGTGATAGATAGCAATGCAACTAGTTACGAGATGTGTTCATTCATTATTAAATCGATGAAAGTTGATAATGTTACATATCTATAGTTAATTTGAAATATCGATACAGCGTAAAGATATCCGCTCCAAAATTTAGTATATGTATTTTCGTAAAACGAAGGCATGTCTTGACAGATAATTTTTTACGAGAATTGATTGCCAGACAATTTTGCTCAACCCCATGAGCACTCAGCCTTGCATTTGCTGATTTTTTTTAATCCGGCAGATATGGGACCTGACCCGCATTCCCCGAATGGAAGGCGCGCACATTCACTTCTACAACACGAACCAAATGAGTGTAGACTAACATTATTATTAATAATAAAAATTAGATGAAATTTAAGAAAATAAAAAAAGCTCAACGTGATGCAGTCTCTCTGCGTTGAATGCGCCTCTCACAAATACCGTTTCGGCATTCACACACCGCACAGTGCGCATTGTTTTAAATGTTTTGTGACATCAGACGGAGAAGAGAGACAAAGTCGGAATGTGTGCGGCGGCGATCACATCGCCCAAAGAGCTTCCGCTACAACCCATTCAAAAGCTCCGCGCGTTCAATTCGCTATAGTCAAGCCGCAGTATGTTCAATTCAGTTAAATAATTTCAACAACAATTAACTTATTAATATTTTAAATACGTTTAATTTATAAGACTTCAATAACTATCCGACACCAATACGAAAAAAAACTATATTATAAAACAGAAAAAACAAGTGATTCTGTCCGTCACAATGACTCCTCCCAAACGGTAAACTATAATAGTGACGTGAATTTTTACATGTCATTTTTATGTCAACTGTTTTACTTTCAACTTTAAAAATCATAACTTCTAACGTAATTTATGTTAAATGTGATGACGTATCCTACGTACAAAATTGTGGCATCAAAATTTGAACTTTACATGAGAGTGCTTTAAATAGACAAAAACAAGAAGAAATTTGAGATATTGCCAAATCGTATTAATAATACGAATTTTGAAATACTGTAAATGTAATTGTATCGTAAACAATACAAAAGGTGAAAAACGTTAATAACGGTAGTATATTATAAATAAAAGTTACATTTTATTAACATTAACCTAAATGTCTTTAAAATACTCTATTGAGTACCTCGTTTTCCCGTCCACCACTCATGTATCTAATGTGACCTCCAGACACCCGCCCCGTCCTTGCGCTTGGTCTTAATCAGGCGTATCCCGGAGCTCTTATACCGAGAACTAAGTTTTCTTAATATTGCGCCCAATAGATGCCCCGCGGATTCCAAAATTCGTGTCAAATTTATATCAAAATAGTGTTTTATATTTATAACTTCATATAAAACATCTAACACGTAATCCTGCATCTTACAATGGTTCGACTATAGCCTCAAACAGGTAAATACCCATCCATTGGAGGAGGAAAGCGAACCGAAGTTTACGGTGATACAATAAAAAAAAAGCTCACTCACAAAATGCACGTGAATAAACCACCAAATTGACGCTAATAGACTGTGGACAATGAGCGGGACAGACGAAAGCCCGGATGACTGAGTGCACACCATTAATTCACCATTGAACATACACTGATTAGACGTTCGAATTGTCATATTATGTATATTACGTCAATAACAAACAGCAAAATCGGCATTTACTCGGAAATTCAATTCAACGACGGTTGAATAATTATATGATATGAACTTATGATCATGAATCATTCGTGACCGATTGATTCCACGTGTTCGAGTCCCATATTCAGACACAGAACTGGACGTGCAATTGAGCAATTAGCTAACAACTATAGGTTACAAACGATTCTATAAGTTTGTTAAGTTAGATTACTGGCTTAGTAAATAGCCACTGAACAACTGTTACTCAAAATTGATTGTTAAAAAAATTGAATTGTGTAATTTATTGTAATATAACCTATATGAAAGTTGTGTGTATGCCTCATTCTTGGAGACAATAAACGCATATTTTTATCCCATGACTGATTTCAAAGTGTATTTTTCAACCAAAAATTTAGCGTATGTTACGTAACATTGTGAAATATTAACATCGTTTAAATGCTTATGAACGTATGAAAGGATTAAAGTTTTATTTCTTAAATTACGAGTTTGAATTTCATAGTTGAGAATATAAGTATTGCTTTGCTTGCATTTGGTTAGAAGATTATAGTACGAAAAGGATTAGTAGCGAACGATCAATAATCTAAAAACAATATGCCAGTTGATTACATTGTGGCAATAAATGTGATCTATATAAATTAAAGTGTAAATGTTCGCTTGTTCAAAATCTAAAATCTCCGACAGTTCATCATCGATTGCTTTGAAATTTTGACACAAAATTGCATTTGAATACACGCGTTTATAGATGTCACACCTGTGACAGTTAAAACATTTTTTTTGTTTTCCATTTAACCAGATTGAGCCACAGCAACGTGGTACAGTTAGTATAAAATAAATGGTGATTTTTATAGTTTCTCAAAATCAAATCATTAAGTTTACAATCGGAATGGATATGACCAGAACGTTGAAAACGAAAAACACGACCTAAAAAAAATTAAAAAATAGCACATACAAATACTATATGTAGGACAATTTAAATTGAATATCTAAAATTACCCCAAGGCGCTAAAAAAAACTTTAATATAATAAAAACAGAATACCTCTTACTTGGTCTGCATGTGCTGAAAAGACCCCACTCTATTTTCATCAACAACACGCACAAATAACCTTTGCAAAAAAATTGATCTTGAAAAACTACGAGGAGGTATTTCGATTTAAAAATACACGCTTGTTGTTTTCTAAAAACGCGGGAGAATTTATCTCTTTGGATAGTTTTATATTAGACAACCTAAACTAAACGAATATATTTGTAAATTTATAATGTAGATACACTAATTATTATTAAAATATTTACGTCTTAGTGATTGTCTAGGGCGAAAGATTCAGATATTATTAATGTCAGCTACCTAATGTGCCCATCATGTTGATATTACGTCTCGAAGTGAGGGAGCAATTTATGATGGCTACATACAGTCATCAGTCAATAAATGATATCTGCCTAGAAATGTCATGTCATTTGTTTCCGCTATTAGATATTTTATTGCACTTATTTTATATTATTTGACGTTTGATAAACAATAAAATGATATTTATAGATAATTATAATCTAGCTGCTCTGTCCTTACTTACACCTGGTCTTAATCAGGCATATCCCGGAGCTCTGACATCGAGAAGCGATTTACTTTATTCGACGGGAATGTCCCGGGAGTAAATATAAATTACCTAAGACTTAAGTTAAGTGTGCTGAAGTTAAAAGAAATATAATGATAAAAAAGCTAATTGAAAAAAATGTCAGCTGTAGAATCTAGTCCCATGGCTAAATTAAAATTCACACTATGATATTGTATTTTAATTGAACCCAGATCATCGGTCAAGAAAAAAAGATAAACAATTATTTTGACAGCTGCTAATTCTAAGTGGAAAAGCACTGAATTTGAATAGAGCAAAATAAATAAAATTGTATCTTTGGTGCGGCAAATGATTCTTTTATCAGACATTATCAACTGAAATATTTTATAAAATAATTAATAATAATAAAATAATTCCATATATGAGATCTCACATATGGAAGTTTACCAGTTTTAAATAATTTAGAATTTGAAATTAATTTCCATCAAGCACCATCAGTCAAACATATTAATTATACAAACAAAATTACAAAAAAAAAGCTTTTGTACTTTTAATGGAACTGCTGATAGAAGAATGCTTCCAAAGATTTTGCTTTGGGTCTTAACAGTACATACGATACAATATTAATATGACTAAATATAAAAGCGTCTGCCGGAAATGTTGAATAGTAAACGTAATGCAGATTCCACAAATGCAGGAAATTTTTCACAAATGTGGAAATGAAGCTTTTAAAAAAAATGC
The DNA here is from genome assembly GCA_022683975.1 of Rhyacophila evoluta. Lineage (NCBI taxonomy): Eukaryota > Metazoa > Arthropoda > Insecta > Trichoptera > Rhyacophilidae > Rhyacophila > Rhyacophila evoluta. Next base: position 1,587 of record JAGVSQ010001453.1, on the reverse strand, counting down.
AAAATCTTAAGGCTAACGAGAAGGTCTCTTTTCGACAAGGCTAGATATTGACATAGTATAATTAGTTAGAATAGGAATTACGCACACTCTAGCGTACGCCAACCAAGGTCTTGGAAAGCTGCTCCTGGGACACTTTTAGCACTTATTAAGAGCGCCTCACGTTCGTTACGCCACGGTATACGCCCGCATATTGGGCGTGGAAACGTGGCGGGTGGTGGAAGGAAAAGTAATGTTGAGATCAATATTCTCCACTCCCAGAAAGCACACGGTAAAGAAGGTATTCTTATAATTATACTTTTCACTGTTTAAAAACACTAATATACAAAGTATATTAAAAACGTTTTAGAGCAAAGCTTTTATGAAAAAATGAAACTGAAGATTCGAATATGCTACAAAAGTATCCACTTCCTGTAAATAAAAGCTCTGCCTATATAAAAAAATATCACATATTACATACGCGGCATTAAATTTCTTATAATTGCGGTATTTATGACGGACATGTGAATTAAAAGAGTTGTAAAAATTGTGCCCCACACGCGTTCGGTTCAATATTTAAGTTTTAACACTTGTTCGGCGTGCGAGCTTTCGCCCCCCAGCGTCGCCACTACAAACACGTACAGACCGAGCGGGAGCTTTTGCTTAGCTTTTGCTCTTAGCACTAACATTCAATTTTTAATAGAGAATACGATGACCTCAAAACTACGGAAGAAAAAAGTGTTTATCGTTGTGTTTACAGAACACGATTTGATCAATGAATATAGTTTATAGGGTAAAAATGGAACGGTTAGCTGCGGTAAACCTTTTTTAATTGAGACGTTCGTTGTTGATTTAAATTTGTATCAATCATAGCTGAGTCGACAATAAAATGATTAATTGATTTCTGCTGGCCAAATAATTGTCTTCCCGTTAGCGTATGGGTTAGCGTGCACGCCTCACAATCCGGGGAATGCGAGTTCGATTCTCACATTCGTCAGATTTAAAAAAAAATCCACGACTGGATACTCATTGTGTTTTCACTGTCTGACGTTTCGTAAAAATTATCGACCAAGACATGTCTTCACATTGCAGGGATCTTTTAGGAGTGGCTATTTTTGCACTGTGTCGATAGATCCATACGCTCCAGTTTCGAAGCGAACATATACAAAAATTGGAGATGAGATTAATAAGAAAAGAAAGTCAATGGTGCAAAAATTGAATTGTATAATGAAAAAATTTACGAGAAAGACAGCTATTATTTTCGCACGACCTTGACACTTTCGTAATGTTTACGTATTTTTTTCAAGCCTAAAAATATATGATATAATTGTGATGACTTCCAGGTATCATTGATAGATATATCTAGTATTTATATTAAAAGAAATAGTAACATTTTAGTAAAAAAAAAAAAATGCCTTTGATAATAAGGCGACGAGGCACACGCACATATACTCCTCAAGGAGTTAATAGAAATTGAAATAAAAATCTTTCGAATTAATTTTCATCAACCCACGTCTTACATTATAATATCAATGTATAATATATATATATATATATTTTTTTATACCATGTTCGCTCCCAACTTGGAGCATATGGATCTACACAGTGTGA